>JAHHFK020002446.1:340000-606413 GCA_024533555.2 Aedes koreicus | reverse complement strand
GTGGTCCATTTCTGGGTGCTTCAAAAGAAAACCTTGCTGAGTCGAAGCTCGATGCGGATGGAAACCCTGATGACAAAATATCACAAACAAATGGAGCAGTGGGGTTTGAGCAAGGACCATTTGCTCAGCTTGCAGGAGAATGAGTTTGAGTTTTGCGATTCGGAGTTGCAGAACCAGTTCAATCGCTTCGGAAAAACCCTGTTCTGGTTCCGGACGGTGGTGCTGATCTTGATTGTCATCATGCTGTTGATAACCATAGCGGGTTTTGCCATCCGGTTCTTCAATGCGGCGGCCAAGCTGAATAAAGTTAGGAACTTTTCGGCAAATTAGATTATTGCTATTGGCTGTGTGATCAATTCGACTGCATTCTCTGAAGCCAGAATTGGCCCGAACTAACAATCATAGATGGAATAGATAATAAGAATGGAATGGATGAATTGATAGGAAATATGCCACGTTTAGTTTCAAGCTTTAAAGGGTGTTACGATCAAAACCTGGTCAAACAAATAAATTAAAATTTTAAATGTTTTGGTCTTCTTAAGGTTCCGCATGCCCGATGGCCCAATATTACTCTATTGGAAGAAACTCTGGCGTGTTGGAAAGGCTCTTGTCTTTTCACATTGTGGGTGGTGTGCACGCAGCCTTGTCCAAACACGACACAGCACTTCGTGCCGTATTTCAACACCGCAGCAAGCGTGCGTCGATATCATCACTCCGTGTCAGTGGCCGATAGAGTACACTGTTATTTAGTTCAGTAAGCCCCATTTTAGGAATTAAAATAAATAATAAAACTGGCAACCCGGTTCAAGAACGCGACGCGTCTAACACAACGTCACTCGCTGTCACCGATAATTGGACAGGCTGAGCGACGATCGTTCTGTCAAATCAGAAACCTGCACGAGCTCGGATGACTGCGAATGCTTTGTGTCAAAAATTAGAAAGGACTAAGAAGTAATTTATTGCTGTATCTAGTTAAAATTAGTAAGAATTCAAGGTTTTTCTTTAAGTGACGTGTAATTAAACTTAAAATTCTAAACTCCTGCATTGGTTGAGCATTTATGCGCTGGTGTAATCTAAACCTAACAACTAACCTGAAGATTCCAAAGAAGCACTAAATTGTTAATCTAAAAACTAATTATCCTAGATCTACTGTAGCCCTCAGTTAGTCCTCTTTTGTAGCTTTGAAACTGCTTGAAATTTATTGCTCTTAAAACTTAGTACAAATGGTTTAATTCCGGCAACTATCCTTCAAAGAATTTAACCACCATGCTGAACCCTCGAATCCGACAACTACGCCGGGAGACAATGAAGAGAATAGTTGTGCAGGG
Source organism: Aedes koreicus (assembly GCA_024533555.2). NCBI lineage: Eukaryota > Metazoa > Arthropoda > Insecta > Diptera > Culicidae > Aedes > Aedes koreicus. The sequence goes on along the minus strand of JAHHFK020002446.1, from coordinate 605,085 downwards.
TGCAACCAGCTCACAGTTGCAGCTGCTGGTGTCACAATACGTGCGCCGGTGTCGATTAAATACTCGGAGAGTGACCGCGAGTGGATGTGCGGCAGGTGTAAAGCAGACCCCAGTTTGTCGGCAAAAAGCACCGGATCCAACAAAACCGGATCATCAGTTGCTCGTTACCTTGAGCAGCCTCGCCAATTCCTCAACGACTACCCTCCGATACACTTGCCAGCAGCAGGCTCCGTGAATAACGAAGTCGATGAATTGCAAGTTGGATATACAGCAAATGAAAAAGGATTCCCGAAAGCGGCCTACGAACACGGGACCGAAAGCGCCCCACCTATGGGTACCTCAACCGGTTAGAACGATCTACGATGGACGCCAAAGTACAGGTGCTATCCTTAACAAGTATCCTAACCTGAAAGTCTATTTCACCCAGATAATAAGACAAATCATAATAAGCTATTGAGATCTTCATTTTCTACAAGTTTCAAAAAATCCGATAAGAGGCCGAATGTCGTCGAACATTTTTGTGTGTGTCATTTTCCCCGAGCACACCCTTTATGCATCATGTACCAGTACAGGGGTCAGAGCAATTTCCCTGCTATCGCTTCCGATCGCAATCGAACGAAGCAATTCAATTTCACGCAAACCATTGTCACCTGGTCGCCGCATTCAATCGATATGCGCCCTTCAACCGTGCTAGTTCAACTGTTGTGGCTCTTGCCCCAATTATCTTCGGCCATTTTCCAAGAGGGACCCTGCCCTCCTCTACGGGAGCAGCCGAACAAGCAGACGGTGGATGTTCTCACTGCCATCAATGTGGACGATGAAACGCTGATTCCGGTGGCGATAACTGCACCGGAAAAACGTTCCTTCTCTGCCGTGCCCGGCAAAGCAAGCCTCCGAACCAGTTTCCGCTTCTCGGCAAACTTTGGACACGACCGGGACTGCATCGACACGTTCCTATTGGATGTCAACGGAAAGCACCGAAGGCGTTTGGGATTCTTCATCAACAGTACCGTTATTGATGCTGGCAATGCCTTCGTCGAGCACGATAACGACCGATTCGATTGGCTGGTGTACATTTGTCAGGATGTGAACTATGGTCCTAGGAAGGGACACGTGGCCCACATATGGATCTTGCAGCGGGCCAGCCTGGCAACGAAGAATTCCATGAAAATGAGCAATTTGTGGAATCAGTACGGGGGTTTTATCGAACGAGTCGGAATCGAGAAGCGCCAGCTGCTGGCGCTTTCCGACAATGATTATGCATTTTGTGACGAGGAGTTTTTCCGCATTGGAACAACGGCCATCTGGTATCGGGCGGTTGCGGTGATGCTAATTTTGATTGTGGTGCTGACTGCGGTTGGGTGGATTGTTATAACGGTGTTTAACGCGACAGTCAACTCGCGGAAAGTGAGACAGTTTTCGGAAAATTAGGAGAAATGAGGGGATGAGATAGAGAAAGTTTACATCTTATTTCTATAACTGATAAGAATTGGAGAAAACTTGTTTGTATTGTTACTTATCCTTAAAAATAATAAAGTAATTTCTAACTGTGCTGATTGCCAATACGTTGCAAATCTTATTAAATAAAAGAAACAACACAACTCTCGTTTTGACTCGATAAATAATGCGACAATTTAAAACATGCGTTCCATAGTTGACCGAAATTAACCTTTCTCGGGTATTAAAAAAAACTGACACATAAAACATTAGGCCGTTTTCAGCGGTCGTGGTCTATTCTAAATTTTGACAATTAAATAGACCAAACGAAATTTCCCATTTTCACCGGTGCGTTCAAAATTTCATTTTCGAACAGTTTCGATGTAAAAAAAATAAAACTGTCATACGCTTTGTTTTATTTTGTTCCGAATTGGGAACGAAATCCAGAGTGTTCTAAATTTGTTTAGGCAGCTGAAAAAAATGGTGAAAACAGTCTTACGGTATTACCAACAAGATTACTGACTTTGCTCAAGTTCTCCTTTTTTTTCTTGAGCTCTTTGAACTTTGTTATGATTTCCATCAGTGTATTAAATTACCTGCTAATCGGATCACTTTGATCCTTGTCATTGAATTGAATAACCTACTTATCGAATTACCTTGCGCCTTGTATTGAATTGAAATGAGTCGGCGTGATTAATAAACGAGTTCGAAACGTGTCCGTACGCTTTTACTTTTGCTCCGCGTCCGATCGTCTATTACGCAGTTACAACAGTTGGCCGACGAGGATGCCGGATCCAGAACCGGTACCGCGGGCGGAACAAGGTGCTCCGCCACCGAATTTCCATTTCGAGGCTTTCGATCGGAAGAGAATTCGATGGAGCAGATGGGTGGAGCGATTGGAGACGGCGTTTACAATCTACGGGATCATCACTGATGATATGCGTCGCAATTTCTTGCTGCACTTGATGGGACCGGACACGTACGAAGTTGCCAGTGATAAAGTGGCTCCAGAAAATCTGCGCACGATGACATACCAAACGATCGTCGATGTACTCGAGGGTTACTTCAATCCGCAACCCCTCGAAATCAGCGAGAACTTTAGGTTCAAATGCCGTCGGCAGGGGGACAAGAACGCTAGTTCCCCGGACGAGACAATCGATGAGTATATCGTTGCACTACGAAGGATTGCTGTGACATGCAACTTTGGAAACTACCTGGAGACCGCTTTGAGGAACCAACTTGTGTTTGGGATGAAACGAAACGACATACGGGGTCGTCTACTAGAACGACGAGAATTGACGCTGAAGGATGCAAGAGACATCGCGGTTAGCATGGAGTTGTCGCTCAAAGGAGGTGCCGAAATAGAAGGAGCTTTTGCTAGGCAGGAAGTACACGCCCTACATCACCCGCCAGCTAAGCCTACGCCTAAGAAAGTGGGATATTTAAGTCAGTCAGCTGGCAAGTCCGCTGGTGACCTACATTGCTATCGCTGCGGTTATAAATCAGACCTAGCAAAGAAGTGTCGGCATCAGAATACTGTGTGTTCTTATTGCAAAGTTAAAGGGCACCTTGAACGAGTGTGCATGAAAAAAGCTGCTGCAGGTAAGGGTGAATCTAGCCGGCAGGGTGCGAAGTCGAGTGCTGCGAGAACCAACTACACCGAACTATACGACGACGCAGGAACAAGTTCTGCTGCTGCTGATTACGATGTTGTTGTGGGAGAGATTTGTACGGTGGAATCACGTTCGTTGGAAGAAAAGTTGTGGCTTATGGTGAAGGTTTGCGGTGTCGGTGTTCGCTTCGAGGTCGATACGGGAAGCCCAGTCAACATCATCAGTTTTCAGTGCTTCAACAAATACTTTCGAGGGCTGGATTTGGAAAAAAGTGATCTGAATCTAGTCAGTTACTGCAATAGCGATATCCGTGTCAAGGGTGTTATGGATGCGTGTGTGGAGTATAACGGAAGGGAAGCGCGACTGCCAATGTACGTCGTCGATTCTGGGAAGCATCCTCTGTTGGGTCGTGAATGGTTGAAGGTTCTAACGGTGGATTGGAATGCTTTGCTGCGAAACTCGGCTACAGTCAACTTGATGAGTCCACCTACTGCTGCTGCTGTGTTGAATAAACTCTTCGAGACGTACGGGAAGGTGTTTGAAGATTCTATTGGCAGGATTTCCTCCGTGCAGGCAGGGCTAATCTTGAAACCAAATGTGACTCCGGTATTCCTGAAGGCTCGGAAGGTTCCCTTCAATTTGAAACAGGTGGTTGAGGACGAACTGGATAAATTAGTTTCTGAGGGCGTTCTAACGAAAGTCGATACGAGCAACTGGGCTACACCCATTGTCCCCGTCAAGAAATCAGACAACCGGGTCAGGATCTGTGGGGATTACAAACAAGTGTGTCCCACAGTGAATCCCAATCTGAAGATTGATCGACATCCACTTCCGTCGGTAGATGAGCTGTTTGCGTCTCTCGCTGGAGGGTACAAGTTTACCAAAATCGATTTAGTGCAGGCGTACTTACAGTTGGAAGTCTCCCCAGAAGATCGAGAAATACTCACCTTGAACACGCATCGTGGGCTGTACCGTCCGAATCGTCTCATGTACGGAATTTCGTCCGCTCCTGCTATATGGCAACGGTAGATTGAGATCATCTTGCAAGGCATAGAAGGGGTAAGTGTGTTCTTGGATGCCATTAAGATTACGGGACCAACTGATGCTATTCACCTGAGTCGACTTGAAGAAGTGCTGCGAAGATTGGATCACCACAACATTCGAGTGAATAAGACGAAGTGCGAGTTCTTTGCCGATCGTATCGAATACTGCGGGTACCTTATTGATCGCGAAGGTATTCACAAGATACAAAAGAAGATGGATGCTATCCAAGACATGCCACGCCCACGGAATAAGGATGAAGTACGGTCGTTTGTAGGATTCATCAACTACTACGGCCGTTTTTTCGACAATTTGAGTACCATGCTTTATCCTTTGAACAACTTACTGAAGAATGCAGTTGACGTCGAGTGGACAAGAGAATGTGAGCATTCTTTCAATGCGGTCAAACAGCAAATGCAGTCGGAAAAGTGTTTGGTGCATTATTCGCCGGAGTTGCCTCTACTTCTAGCTACGGATGCTTCGCCTTACGGTGTTGGAGCCGTATTGAGCCATGTCTACCCGGATGGCTCTGAGCGTCCGATACAGTTCGCATCACAAACACTCAATCGCACGCAACAGAAATATATGCAAGTAGACAAAGAAGCCTACGCCATAATCTTCGGTGTCAAGAAGTTTTTTCAATACTTGTACGGCCGAAGATTCATCCTGGTAACGGACAATCATGCGGTTACAAAGATCTTCAATGAACATAAAGGTCTGCCGGTAATGTCTCTTTGAGAATGCAGCATTACGCTACTTTCCTACAATCCTTCGACTACGAAGTGCAATTCCGGAAGTCCGTTGACCATGCCAATGCTGATGCGATGTCAAAATGTCCACTGAAGCAATCCGATCCAGGAAACGTTCTTGAAGAGTCAGATGTGGTAGAGATGCATCAAATCGATACCCTTCCCGTGATGGCAGAAGATCTATCGCAAGCTACAGCCGAGGACAAATCCGTTCAGAAGCTGATGCAGGGATTGAAGCACGGACAAGCAGTTGGAGGAAACGATCGTTTTGGAGTGGATCAATCGGAGTTCACGATTCAAAATGGATGTTTGCTGCGCGGAATACGTGTCTACGTTCCGGCTCCACTGCGAGGACGAGTACTGGATGAAATTCACTCAACACACTTCGGAATCACACGCACCAAATCGCTAGCAAGAGGATTCTGCTGGTGGTCGGGAATCGACCGCGACATCGAGAATTTGATTTCTAACTGCGCAGATTGTCAGTCGGTTAAGCCTGAGCCGGTAAAAGTGCTACCACATCCGTGGGAACCTGCAACCGAACCGTTCCAGAGAGATCACGCGGATTTTGCTGGACCTTTCTTTGATTCGTATGTCTTCATCGTGGTCGACGCTTATACCAAATGGCCGGAGATTCTTGTGTGCAAATCGATCACAGCCGAAAGTACGGAGAAAATGTGTCGTGAAATTTTCAGCCGATTTGGAATTCCTGCGGTGTTCGAGAGTGACCATGGAACGCAGTTTACGGCCGAATCGTTCCAGCAATTTTTGAAGCAAAATGGAGGTACGTGCAGACGTTTAAACAAAAGCTCAAAGCTCTGCATTGCCCTAAGTCAAAGCTGGAAATCGAACTTGCCAACATCCTTATGACCTACCGGAAGATGATCCATCTGACAACGGGACGGTCGCCCTCTATGATGATGTACGGACGACAGATCAAATCCCGTCTAGATCTCATGCTGCCTACGATTCCGGAGAGAAAACAACCAAATGCAGTTATCCGTATATTTTTCGATGGTGATAGAGTTCGAGTTCGAGATTTCCTGTCGGCAAACAAATGGCAATTTGGACGAGTGGTCTCGAAACTTGGAACAATGCGTTACTCCGTTCGTCTTGATGACGGAAGACTGTGGGAAAGACATGTGGATCACATTGCCGGCGTAGGATCAAGCCTTACTTCATCTACCGGAAGCCGTCCACCAGGTAACTACCAGGTTTACGAACTAGCTGCATCGGCATCAGCTGCTTCACGACAGTGGGCGCACTGCTGAACCCGAGGCTGAACCTACTGGCGAGCAGCTGGCGGCCGCAACATCTTCTACTGTGTCGCAAGCACCCCCACCTGTTCAACCCGTGGCGAACGGTGGGCAACATCCACAAGTTGTGGCACCCGAGGGCTTTGTGCAACCGCACGAAGAATCTAATCAACCATTGAGACGTTCAAGTACACTGAACCCAAACATCATCTCGAAATCGTATCGAAAAGTAATTCGATTGCGCCCTTTAACGAAAAGCATTCGGAAATCGGATGATTGTCTTATGGTTAGATCCGTATGACGATCATCCATGTTTCGTATGACACTCAACCAAATTCAATATGATGTTTGTTTCAAAAGTGTGTAGATTTATTAGCGATCTATGAATAGTTTAAAAACAATTTCACGACATAAATTTATTTCACTTTTCACTTCCTTAACCGTTGAGCAAAGACTGCAACGGGAGTACAAACATTGAAGGAGTCAGGAAATATTTTTCCGCGACTCCGTAGGAAGTGGTCGGGTTTCGATCCTTTATTCGTGACTGTACCAGTTCTGATAGCGATTGATAGGTTTTTACCGAATGATGTAAAATGGAATGTTTGTCATCCTCATTTCAAATGATTTGCGTCATAGGGCTTTTCCAATGCAATACGCATTCAACTTTGGGATGACGATTTTTCGTACAGCGTTCATCAGAATTTTAACGGGAGGTCAATTTACTTCGCGTATTATTAGTTGTTCAACATTAGAAGGATAATCATCTGGTTTCTAGAAAATCGTCCTCCGCCTGCATCTATCATTCGAAAATGCGATTTCAATGTTTCGATATCAACCGACGGAGGATTCATCCGATAAAAGGAGGATGTTTGGGTTCAGTGTAACCCCCAAAATTTTATAAATTTTAAATTCCATTTTCAAGGGAAGTTTATTCCCATTATATAATATTCCATCCTCACCCTTCCTTTCATTTTACATAAATACAAATCACATTACTCCTCCTCCCTTTTTATAAAAGACGAGAAAAAAAACAACCACCCGTCCCCCCTCTTTTTTTTTTTCCCCCCCCCCCGCCTCCCCCCACCCCAACTCATCATATCTTTTTTTTTTTTAATATAATCTTTGCCGCACCGAATACCAAAATTTTTTTTTCACAAAAAATTTTATTAAAAAAAAATAAAAACACAATTTCTAAAAACATTGTACTTTTCGCAGTCCCTCCACGAAGTTTGAAGAATTTCTGCGAACTATATTATGAAGTTTTTTGATGATTGATGAAGTTTTGTGAATATGATCAAAGTCTTACAATCATTAAGGGTAAGTTGAAAAGGAAGGGTTAACTTTTAGCAGAAGTAATCCATCCCTATGATTATTTTTTTCGGTATACTAGATACGTAAACACATATTGTCACTGCTATGACATGTTGTTAAAACAAGCCTAACGTGCTTTCACAGCTTTGTTTATATTTATCATGCATGATTTTGCTGACGAATATGTTTTAAAGGGTGATACGGTCAAAATTTGGTCAAGGGAAAACGCGTGTAAATCGGTGAAATCGTTTATTTAAAAAATCAAATTAAATTTCTTTTTCAAGTTCAATTAGTATAAAATTCAGGAAAAATATTCAGTTAGGCTTCCGCTTTTCCAAATCCGAATTGCCGGGCCTTACGCTTGACCCCTGCCATCAGATTTTGTACAGCCACCTTGTCCACCTTCTTCGCCGCAGAAAGCCAGTTTGCCTTGAACTGCTGCTCGTCCTTAGCAGTTTTTTTGGTCTTCTTTAGGTTCCGCTTGACAATAGCCCAGTATTTCTCAATTGGGCGGAGCTCTGGCGTGTTGGGAGGGTTCTTGTCCTTGGGAACCACCTGCACGTTGTTGGCGGCGTACCACTCCATGGCCTTTTTACCGTAATGGCAAGATGCCAAATCCGGCCAAAACAGTACGGAACAACCGTGTTTCTTCAGGAAAGGCAGCAGACGTTTATTCAAACACTCTTTCACGTAAATTTCTTGGTTGACAGTCCCGGAAGCTATGAAAATGCTGCTTTTCAAGCCACAGGTACAGATGGCTTGCCAAACCAGATATTTCTTTGCGAACTTTGACAGTTTCGTGTGCTTGAAAATATCTGCTACCTTTCCCCTTCCTTTTGCCATATAAAACTCCTGTCCCGGAAGCTGCTTGTAGTCGGCTTTGACGTAGGTTTCGTCGTCCATTACCACGCAGTCAAACTTCGTCAGCATCGTCGTGTACAGCCTCCGGGATCGCGCTTTGGCCGTCGTATTTTGTTTATCATCGCGATTTGGAGTCACTACCTTCTTGTAAGTCGATAGTCCGGCTCGTTTTTTGGCTCGATGCACGGTTGTAGACGATACACCCAGCTTATTTGCGGCATCTCGGAGAGATATGTTAGGGTTTCGCTTGAAACTACCGGCAACTCTCTTTGTCGTCTCAGCGGCTTCCGGTTTTCGATTTCCCCCCGATCCAGACTTCCTGGCTGTCGACAAACGTTCCCCAAACACTTTAATTACATTTGTAACGGTTGATTTGGCAACTTTTAGCGATTTTGCCAACTTTGCGTGCGAGTAGCTCGGATTTTTTTTTTATACGCTGCTCTTCTTGCTTGGACGGCATTTTGACAACTGAAGAGTGAATTCCAAAATCAAAATAGGAGCAACATTCTACACACACACACCTTCAAAATGAGGGGTGTTCAGGTTTTTTAAATGCAAAATTGAAAGAAATACGTCAAGTTGATATTGACCAAATTTTGACCGTATCGCCCTTTACACGTAGCTTGAGTCTTCCTCAAAAAGTTGTACTTCCCATATGTTTAATTTTGTGCACTTTGGAAGCATATGAAGGCTAGTAAGAGAGATACTATAGAAAATCCCAGTTACAAATATGATTTTTCCAAGGTATTTGAAGCACACCTTGGGGTAAATTGAAATAAGTACACAAGAGGAAGAGTGATACAAGTTTTGTCAAGCTGAAAAATTCCAAACATCTCACACTTTACGCAATCAACTAAAAAGCCTAAAAAAAAAGGCTTGTGAAACCTATGCGACCTTTTAGGGATTGCGCGAGCTTGGTTGCGGGATATTAGGGATTTTTCAACTCGGCAAAACGTGTATCACTTCTTCTGCTGAGAAATTACTTCCAGAACCGGGTGTTGGTTCACGAGACAGTTATGGGGTAGACAACGTTGAAGATCAAGACGGAAGTTTTGAAAGGATCCATCCTCTGGATCGGATTGTACAACAGTGTGCTGATGTTGGCGTAGTGATCGTTGATTATGCGGATGAAATTTTATTGACAATAACAGGCTGGTGGAAGGGCTGTTGGAGTGCGCTGCACACCACAAAACGGAGGTACTGTTGGTCAGAAAATGCAAAGTGTCATTGCTCCGAAAAGAGTGACGATGGGCTGAAAATCAATAGCTGCTCATCAACGCGGTAGGATGATGTCAGACAACGGTGGACCAAGAGTAGTAAAAAGCTTCTTCTGGTTGGGGTATTCTCGTCGATATAGAGGTACGGAGGCCCAGCCTGGATTGCTGAGCTTGACACTTAACCGAGTCGAGCGTAGCAGAACAGTACATACCGTCTCATGACCATGCGAGTCGTGAGTGCGTACAAAAATATCTCATCGAAGGCAGTGTTCGTTATCGCTGAAATGATACCTATTGGAATCACCTCAGCAAAGGACAACGAGTGTGATTGCTAGAGAGGAATACGGATCGTAAGAGCGATTTCGATGACCAAGTGCCAGAAGAATGGTACATGGAGACACCTCTAATACAGATTCTCTCGACCTGGGTGAACAAAAAACATGCAGAGGTAAATTTCCACCTAAAATTGTTCCAGTTCTATTGCTTGTATTGACATCCAGCGCACAGGTCCAGGATATTACACGCCTTTCGTTTAATTCTGAATAATAGGATATAGCCTTTCGTTTAATCCTGAATAATGTAGCCCATCTAAAATTTAAATCTTTTAGTTTTGTTGCAGTTCTAGTTCAAAACTTGGAAATTCAACTGACAATTGAATTTACTGCTGGTTTGAACGTCAAAAAGTCGATTTTAACGCTCTCAACGGATAGCTCCCTAAATAGTAGAGCTAGAGCGATGGTGTCTTTGGCAAAGTTGATGGATACGACAAGCTTTATATTTTGACGGCATGATTTTTGTGATCAATCCCCCTAAAAGTGAGATAAAAATTCAACTTTTTTAGGATTTTACGATAGAGAGTTGATGTCTTTAGAAAAATTGTAGAAAAAGTCAATACAAACAACTTTGCGCAAGACATATAAATCGTATGTTTCACCCAATTGGAGATAGAGAGCGTTTTATCAGAACTAACCTCCAAAAACACATTTTTCGCCGAAACATTTTGTTTTTAATTTTAAGGACAATAAAATGTTCTACAAAGTTATTTGCAATATCAAAATACAAAACTTTTAGAACATACTATACCTGCATTATTTCAGTGGGATGAGTTATTGAACTATTTTCCGTTTCTTTCGTCGTATTTTCGACGGCTGTACCACACTTAGAAGCAGGTAGGAGCAGATAGACTTGACTGCATCTAATAGTACATTATACGAGCTTTTAAGTGGTGGTTAGTTAGTCCGTCCACAACCGTCTGCTGGGGAGTTATGCTCAAGACAAATATCTATGGTTTTACTATATTTCATGATCCAAAAAGTACAAAAATTTACGTTGTCATGGTAACCACACCTTCAAACTCATTATTTTCAGCTGAATTTTACATATTATTTTTAGTCAATATGTTTATTCATTGTATGTTACTATAATTTATTTATTTATTTATTTAAAACACAACATCTTCGAAAAGGACATCGCACAGACTGATCACAAAAATGTTTTAATTTTATTCTTATGTACTAATTTACTTATGTTAAGATCAAAAGAGTCACACACTTGATTGAACAACGTACAACACGAATCTAACGGGTTACGGAGTGTATCGAAAATAAGCTATCCACAAACTTACTTTCAAATTATGTTGAAAACCGATATTTTATTCATACAAAAAATTGATCCTCTATTGTACGAGGTTAAACTTGAACATAATGAAAACCGGATGAAATTTAAGTTATTCCTTCACGAATTTTCGAACTTTGGATCGAATGCTCTTCATCAAGTTCCGGACAAGTGTTGCATCGCATTTTTTGGACGCTTGAGCCCAAATTTTTTTGAACTCCTGCATGTTCCCAGCTGCCTTACCAGTCTTCTTGAAGACCCTCTTCACGATTGCCCAGTAACGTTCGATGGGTCGAAGCTGAGGGCAATTTGGTGGATTGATATTTTTCTCAATGAAATCTATACCGTTTTCCGCAAGCCAATTGAGAGTGGTTTTGGCATAGTGAGCCGACGCTAAATCCGGCCAAAACAGTGGAGGTGTACTATGCTTCTTATATAAAGGCAACAATCTCTTCTGGAGACACTCAGATCGATAGATTTCCGCATTTATAGTTCCGGTAGTGTAAAAAATGGTTGACCTCAAACCACAGGAACATATTGCTTGCCATACCAGTACCTTTCGACCGAATTTCTCCACTTGAATCGACCTGTCCGCATCGCTCACATCCTCTCCAACGACGGCAGTAAAGTATTGTGGACCTGGAAGGGTTTTTGAGTCCTCCTTTACATAAGTCTCATCGTCCATCAAAACGCATGCATCCGGACGCTGCAAAAGACGCGAATACAATTTCCGGACCCTTGTTGCTGCTCGCTTCTTCTGTTCTGCACTTTGTTTCCAGATTTTCTGCTTCTTGTAGGTCTTCAGGTGGTTTCGCCTCTTGATACGCTGGATCATTCCGACACTCGTTCCTGATTTTTTGGCCAAATCACGCATTGACATTGATTTGTTCTTCATGATTAGAGATACCACTTTCTGCTCCAGTTTCGGGTTGGAAGAACCGGGTTTTCTGCCTCTTCCTGGTAGCTCATCCAAAGAATAGTGTTCCCCAAACTTATTAATGATGGTTTTAACACTCGCATGATGAATTCCAAACTGCTTCGCCAATTTTCGCATAGTAATACCCTTCTCACTTAGCCATGTGTCCAGAACCTTAATTTTCACTTCCTTTTCAATACGCGACATTTTGAAAACGCAGAATTTGAACCGCACAAACAAGTAAACAAAAGAAAGCTGACAGTCAAACGCACAGCATGCAGTGTTCAGAGCATAAAAAACCATCACAAATGCATGCATACAACGCAAATGTATGTGGATAGCTTATATTCGATACACTCCTTATTTCGTCCATAAAGAGTACGGTGGCCAGAAATCCACAACAGATGACGATTCCGGAGCTGACGAACTGGTGCATGTAACCGAACATTCTCAAGAATGCTGCTACAATCGATGTTGCACATGACCACGTCGAAGACAAACAGCCGTTGAAGCATCACTCGGCGACTCGATAACGGCTGAATATTTAGCAGCGCACATCGATCTTCATATGGCGGCAGATTGATAAGATCGTTCCAGGGAAGGCGGCGTAGAGCGTATCGAATGAATCGCTACTGGACTTTTTCTATGCGTGCAATATTAACGGCGTGGTACGGAGCCCAGATTTGCACTCCGTATTCCAGCACGCTACGAACTAAAGCACAATACAGCGACTTACGTGCATGCACAACATCGAAGTGGGCGGTGTTACGCTTTAAGAAACCGAGCATTGCGCTTGCTTTCGCGGTTGTTGCGGAGATGTGCTCGTTGAAACGAAGTTTCCGATCAAGTTTGACTCCTAGGTCGTTGATCGACGTGACCCTCTCCAGTGATATGTCGTTTAAGCCGTAGTCGAACGTGACAATGGAATGACAACGAGCGAAAGTTATCACTCTGCGTTTAGCCGTATTCATCTGCATTCCGTTTAAATCACACCATCTAGACACATGTTCTAAATCGGCTTGCAAAGCAAAGCAATCTACAAGCGATTTAATGACACGGAACAGCTTCAAGTCATCCGCATAGAGCAATTTACCGGAGTTGAGACCTTCGCACAGATCGTTGATGAAGAGGATGAATATAAGAGGGCCAAGGTGGCTGCCCTGTGGTACACCGGAGGGAATATCAAATAAGTCCGATCTAGCGTCGTGCACCTTGACAAAAGCTTTACGTGAAGACAAATACGATTGAAGCCACTGAATAATCCAATTTTAATAATTTTATTTGGCAAATCATATTTGTATTTGTGTTTTATGTGATATTTTACTCTCGTTTGATGAAAATATTTAATCATAGCCAAGACTCCTAACTTTTCCTCGAACATGACCCATTAGCTTCTGCACAGTGGTACTTCCCACCATTTTGACCTTTTGGCCAATCTTTTTTAAATTTTTGGATGTCGTCCGCTGGTTTTATGAATTTTCGAAGCTTTGCTTTGGTTAAAGCCCAACAAGTCTCGATTGGCCGTGCCTTCGGGCAGTTCGGCGGATTCATGTCTTTCGGCACGAAACATACATTTTGACTTTTGTACCATTCTAAAGTGTCCTTTGCGTAATGACATGACGCCAAATCACGCCAAAACACTACTTGACCTTCGTGCTGCCTGATCATCGGCAATAATCGCTTCTGGAGACATTCCTTAACGTATTTCTGAGTGTTCATCGTCTCCGTTGTGATGTACGGACTAGATGTTTTACCACACTCGCATATTGCCTGCCAAACCATAACCTTCTTACCGAATTTTTCGGTAAAAAATGCCTTCTCCGTTTCGGGGATGTCTTTGTCTTCGCTTACAGTATAGAATTGTGGTCCGGGAAGCGTTTTGTAATCTAGTTTCACTTTCATCGTCCATTATTATACACCCAGAATTTCTACACAATAACGAATCGTAGAGTTTGCGGGCCCGTGGTTTCACGGACGCGGCCTGTTTTGGGTTCCTTTTGGGTTTTTTTCTGCTTTCGGTATGTTTTTAGCCCAAGTCTTTCTTTGGCACGCATGACGTTACTCGACGAGGTCCCTAGTTTTTTCGCAACATCCCGAACGGGAGTCGCTGGTTTTCGCTTGTAGGCATCCCTGATTTTTTTATCGATATGCGGACTAACAGGACCGGATTTCCGACCACTCTTCGGCGCATCTTCAAACGTACACTGTTCTCTATATTTTCGAATCGCAGATCGTACCGCTCCGACGCTTACACCCTCTTCCTTGGCCAATTTTCTTAAGGAGAGTCCACTCACAGTGCACCATTTGTGCACGACACTTTTTCGTTGTTCCGGAGTAAGACCGCGCATTTTGATAGGTAACACAAAACTGAGCACTTTTTTGATGCTTTGTCATTCAGAAATAAGCAAACAAAAGGACGCAGCCAAACAATTTTGAAATATTTAATTATATTCAAAGTGATCGTTAAAATAAGGTGTGCTTATACTTTCTGGAACAGTCGTTAATTTTTAATATAACTACAACAAAAAAAAAAAAAAAAAAAATACACAAACATTATAAAAAAAAAAAATTATATACACAAATACAAAAAAAAAAAAATTATTATAAAAAAAAAAAAAAAAAAAAACACATTCTTCCATCCATCTCTTCTCTCTCCCCCCCCAATAGAATTTTTGAAAAAAAAAGAAACCCCAGCCCCCGCAAAAATAAATATTATTTATAAGTCGCCCCCCCCCCCCCTCCCTTCCATGAACACTCCCTGGCATTTTTTGTTATCATACACTCGGGGGCGGGGGTGGGAACTTGGGAGCCCAAGGTTCCCCCCTCCCTCCAACTTATCAACCCACCATTTGAAGCCCTGAACAGAGAATTTTCTTTAGAATATATAAACAAGGTTATCATGAAAACAATGAAAACTTTTTAGTCCAGTTGGGTAGATACAGTTTCTATATGGAATGATAATTTTTGGTCTGTTTTTACCCATTTTTAACAAAAATAATAATTAAGTGTGTAACATATTTAAGACTTTATTTGAAATTTAACAGTTCCCCCTTTCAAGCAGTGTTTAATTTGTACGATTTTTTTTTGGTTTATGCTCGCATAATCGATATTCGTAATTAACAAAAAAAAATTGAAAAAAATATCCTTTTTTTCGACCTTGTGCCACAATGACGCTCATCCGCAGCTATCCGCAGCTGGATTTTCGTTCCGCAGATAGTGTAGACCCTAAACTAAACTGTGGTGGTGGTCTCTTGAGACTGCTCGGCCCTGCTCGTTAGATATAGTTCAACTAAGACAAAAAAAAACATTTCTTTTCAATTATTGCCCATTTTTTACTGATTACAATTAACCGTGTAACCTCAACAACATATCCATTGTCACATTGCCCATAGACTATCTTTCCAACGATGTGTTAAATTCAAAAATTGGACCGTTATTCGCTGAGAAAATTGCATTTGTTTGATATGTATTTTTCTACAATTTTCACAATTTTCCTAAGTCTGATGTCTGTGGCGCAATGAGTTTTCATCACAGAGGGCTGAAATTTTGGAAATCTAGGTTTGAACTATCTGGCTATCAAATGGTATGCAAGACACGTCATTCAAAGTAAGTAAATTTTTCGATTTTTGGCCACCACTTTCCCCATAGTGCACTGCTGTTTATTACGTGTTTTATGCCAAAAAAAACCATGCAAAAAGAGATGTTTAAAACATATCCAACCCATAAAAAGACACTCAATGATATTTACTTAAAGTTTAAATGGAATTGTTATTTAGAAACAAAATTTTCAGCTTTCGAATGAAAGAAGATGGTTTGGTTTGGTTTGGTTTGGTTTGGATGGAAACAACCGTGCAGATGCACGTAATGTGTTGGTTCTTCTAATAACAGCACTTCACATTGATTAATTTTTCAATAGATTTTTTTTTAAAAAATCAATAGTTTTCAATCAGGGGGTCGGGTTGTCATTGTCCTGTAGCTAACATCTCTTACAACCAAACGTCAAAACATTTATTGTTTGTTAACAATGCTGGCGTTCGCACCCGTAGTAAAAAACGTCAGATGGGCCCAATGACGTCTATATAAGGTCTGACCCAGTAGCCACAACAATATTAGTGAAATGAGCAAAACTCGCTCATGACTCTAATACCACCCCACTCCTTGCGCACGCTACACAAGAGTTCGGAAAGTGCTACGTCATACTATTTTTTTGATTCGTTCCCTCCGTGATTGTTTATTGTGTACGCTATAAATCATAGTTTTTCAACCGATTCCAGTCTATCGATGATGGAAAATTGGTTCTATATTGCTTCTCGATTGTCAAGTCCCAGCGTTTGAAAGTTAAGGTGGCAAATATTCAATTACATCAGTTAAATTCACTATAAATGACCCATGTTATCGGCAGGAAATGCTCGGCTTAATAAATGGCATTTATATCATGATTATTTCCACAATTCAGTGTTTATAATAAACATTTTAACCGATTTTTTTTATCTGAACCTATGCACACCTATAGAAAGTTGAATAGTGTTACGTCATCACTCGTCGGCTCAGCAATGTTTACTCTATTTTTGCTTCCAATACTAGCAAGCAGTGCGATGCCCCAGACCTTGTATAGACGTCATTGAGATGGGGCATGTTCAAACACAATGAGGTCTATACAGGTGGCGAAGAGCATGGTGTTTGTCGGTATTAGTAACGAAAAATGAGTAAACAATCCATGATTTCGGGTAGTGACGTAAAACTCCAAAAACAAGCGAATGATTTTTTTTTTTAATCTTTTATTTTACGTCGGCCTATTTCCTCACATGGTGACAATCACCGACGCCAGGAAGACGACTCCACCACCTGGACCCTACCTAACGACTCATGAATATGAACCGGGACCAACGGCTTTACTTCCCTTCCGAAGGAAGACGTGACCAGATTTTTTCGCCTCAGAAAAACCACCGACGTCGACTGGGATTGAACCCAGACCCACTGGGGTGCCAAGTAGCAGTCACGCTTTACCACTACACCACCGACGCCGGCTCAAGCGAATGATAACAGAGCAAGTTTAGTTTTTGTCCGCATTCTTTTAGTGCACAAGAAGGCATTTTTCAGCCGAAACCATTTAAAAACTACACCAATTACCGAAAATAAACATTCCACCTTGTGATTTGCTGCTATTTTAAATTGATGTTTTTGGAGATCTACGTCACTCATGTTTACAAAAAACAGGCTGTGCATCATCTCACGAACACAATGACAGTATTTTGCATTACACTAATACAACTTATCCACTTCTTCTCCACCTGGATAGACCTCATTGGTTCAAATAAGGCCCGCGATATGTTGCATACACGCTAAGATGAGAATACCTAAAAATCGTTAAAAAGTAACGATAATCGCTCAAAAGTGCACATACCCAAATTATGCGTAAACACAGATTACCTAATATTGGGTAATGGTATTGAAAGAAGATTGAAGTTAAAAATTACCGTTTTTTTTAACGTTACTTTTTACTGAATATTAGGTATTATTTTGTAGTTATATTTTACAGAATGCTTCAAAATAGACAATTTAACAATTTATCCATTCGGATAAGTATTTCAATTTCGGAACTTATAGAGGAACAAGATTTAATGTTCAAACGTATAAAAATCTCAGTTATTTCATTCTGTATTCAAAAAATAAGTATCAATAAGGTATGGAGGAATCCATGTAAAACTTAAGTGAGGTTAAACATCGAAGTATCTAAAAACTGAAATTGATAATAACTTTCTGGCTATTGTTCAAACTGTATGGAATTGGTCAGCATCATCATTATCAACGATTATCTACTCTTTTTTTTTTTATCAACAATTACTCTGCTTAAACAGCTCGAAACATATTTTTTCAAGAGCGCCATCAACGACGTTTAACCTCTTTTTTGCGTTACCTGGATACCTCCATTACTGAAATCTTTTTTCTGCATCAACCCAACATTATGGGTTCACACACGTTTCTTTTTTCGCTCCGGAGTGAAGCCGAATTGCACCTCGGGATTCTCGTCGGAGCTAGAATCTAAAAAAAGAATGCAAAAGTTATTGCTTCAAATATTGGGACATTTATTGAAAGATTAATTACAAAAATAATTACGTTTTCGCTTAGAAAAATATGGCGACCGCGTTGCTTCATTGTTGAAAATTTATTCAATTTTGGGTAAATAATAACGTCCAATATTGACAAATGAACATTACCCAAATTTCAGTAAAAATGACTGTTTATTATCGTTTAATTTTGCCGATATTTCGGGTTTTGAAACAAACAGGCATGTTGGTTGTTTGTACTTAAAAATATTATGGTTGTTTTCAACTAATATTTTTGTCGTTTCCACCTTGAAAGCTGTTTATTATTACTAAAATACAGATTGCGTTGACTCAGGGAAACTAATTAAAATTTTAGATTGATGTAACCAAAGCGGCGGTTGAATCAAACTGATATTTTATTTGGAGAAAAATAACTAAAAATTTAATTTGAAACAGACAAATTTTTTAGTTTATTTCATTTTCCGTCATCCGTTCCCGCTGCATGCTCTGTCGCTGTAATTTAACAATACCCAAAAATGTATGTTCGCGGAAGTTTTCACCGCAGGTGAAAATTTATTACAAAAAATCGCTAAGTTCATTCGGTTTTTAATCCAATAAAAAGTAATGGCTCAAAGGCCAGAGCATCTGGATCCTCCTGAAATTGTAAGAAACCCGTTAAGCTCATAAATAACACACCTTTTTTCCCTTCAGTTGTATGAAGAATATGAAGCCCGCAACACAAACAACACCCGAATCATCGACATCCTGGTAAAGATGTGCGAACGCGCAATAGAGTTGCTCGCCCTGCCAAAGGATGAAAAAAGCTTCATTTTGAATGTCGGCTGCGGTTCGGCACTTTCCGGAAGTGTACTGGAAGATCAGGAAGATGTAAAATAGAAGCGTACGATTAGTTAAAAATGTTGAAATAAACAAAATTTAACTTTGAAAAAACCTAAAACTAGTAGAAAGGCTCGCATTTACATTTGTAGACTTCTGTTAAATTGAGAGAAGTCTATAAATGTTGATGTGCACTTTTCTAATGTTTGTTAGCATTTTATTCAAATAAATATTCTGGAAATCACAGAAAAAAAATGTAGGCGATTGTGAACGGAAATGTTTGTTGTTTCAACCGTTTTCGTTTGTTTGTTTCAAACAACAATTAGGTTTATATCATACCAAAATTTGTTTGAAACAAACCATAAGTGTTGGTAGAATCAACCAACAAATCTGTTTGTTTTCGTGGTGTCATAATGAAGCAACCAACAGAATGGTAAATTCAAACGGATGTCAGTTGAACTTAACTGCTCAATTCCCGAAACAATTACTCAAAATTTTTGTTTGTTTTAACCACCATAGGTAGTCAAATCAAACTAGTATGATGTTTGTGCCCAATTCAACGTGAAATTCCGGTTAAATGAAACTAGAATATGTTTGCGTTTACCAATCTTTTTTTCTCAGTGTGTCAAACGCTGGTAAATAGGATAGGGTTGCCAAGTCCCTGTTTTCAATATTCGAATTGACACGTAGTAAATTTTCCGATTGATTGGTGCCAAAATTCTGGAAATCGATCGTAAAATGTAAAATGTTCAAAATCTAACGATATTTCTGACGCTCTAACTTTTCGCACTCGCAACGTATACCTCAGTATTGAAAACGTCGTAGTCCTATTCAGAGACAAATTTGATAGTCAATTTTACCATTATAGGGTGTTAGGATGACTATTGCAGTATAGTGATTTTGAACCGTTTATAATCATGGTCAAAACGGCCATCAAAAATAGTTGATTCAACATTTTCCATAATTTCGGAATAGTCCTTGTTACTATGATCATAGTCAAGAATGCCATGAACGTGGTAAATGTTTCCATTTACATGGTTATTGTAACCATTCTATGCAATAGTCATCTTTACCATGATTTAATTGTCGGTATAACGCACAGAAACAAAAGCGTTCACGAAAATGAAAACGGATCGTGAACTAGTTCACGTTTTCAGGATTTTTACCTAAAAACGTGATTTAGTTCATGATTACGTGATGCAGTTCACGGTGTGTTTTTGCTTGTTCTCGAATCCATGACTGCAGTTCACGGATCTGGGCATGGATTTTTTTTCCGTGCGATAGAATTTTTTCAGAGTATCAACAATCAATATGAAACTAGATATTTTATATTGGTTCACTGCTGTAGAACCCCTACATCCGAAGTACACCTTGCAGTCTGCACCTTGAAATACTCTCTTGCGCTTTCCGGTATCTTTCGGTGCTAGTACTTCCTGAGCCAAAACATATATTAATTTTCTTCATGACTACGTGGACCGCTGGTCCTACGTTAAAAATTACCTCTTCAGCTATACATTTGCCTCTTCTCTCCTCAACATGTTTGTATTGGTGTGTCCTTCTTTTATTGAAAATGGATGTTCAATGATTCTTTGTTTTTAAATAAGTGATGAATCACTTTAAAAATCAGCTTAATTAGGCATATATTTTGTTTTATTTGAACCATTTTCATAACTTGAGCATCCCAACATCAACAGTACTAAAATTAATCCAAGAGTCAAACCATCTCTCGCCAGTGTTTCCAGTTTTATCGTTCCCTGCCATTTGACATTTCTTCGCATTCTCATCTCTTTCGCATGAACGTCATTTTCATTCCGTCGTGTGCATTGCATTTGCTTCAATGTGATATTTTGACGGAGAGCTCAGCTGGGGGCCCTCGCTCAAGCTATCTACACTACATGGACAGTGACGGCAGCGGCTGATTCTCTCTCCGCTCTTGCTAATGTTAGGTGCGTTCCCATACTTGCTTTTTTCAGCGCCCCTTTGTACAGTGAAACAAATTATTAATGTTCCGTATTTTCTGCTTTTTTCGTATTTGATTATTTCTTGCAACTGGCCAATAGAACTGAAGCAACATATAATATGATAATAAACACAAGTAGGCGAACGGCTCTGATTCTCCCATGCTTGTGTCGTCACAACGCGTACATCGAAAAGACGATACAACCAATCTATACTGCAGCAGGCAGGCAGACAACACCAGCAGCAAAGCAAGCGGGCAGGCTCAATCATTGCTTCCTGATGCCGTATGGAGCGGCTCAGTCCGACCTCTTGGATCAGTTCACTTCTGTCTGCTTAGCAAGTAGCACCTTCTTCTTCCGCCAATCCGGGGGGAAGTAGTAGTTCCAACTAGAGTTTCGTGGGAGGGACGACCTCGCGTATGCGTAGAATTTTTGTTTTTTCCTGTCAGGAAACTTTTAGCTACCATTCGAGGCGTTTTTGGTTAGTTGGTTTTATGCGTGTTGATTGGATTTCCTTTTGTACTTGAAAGTGTCTTTTATGATTTCAACCAGTTAGAGAGTGAAATCTGCCTGGAGAAAAGAAAAAAATCGGGATCAAAGGAAGCTGCAGAGCCTACACTGGTGTGTGTTGGTGTATGTGTATCGAAGAAAACACGACCAGAAAAGTATGAAATTTTAATTGAGCAAAAGCATACATAACAGCAGGAGAAAATCGAAATCCAAGTGTGCCTGCCCAAATTGCGCGTGGAAAATTGTTTTGGCCAACTTTGATGGGGCTCGACAGCTGAGCAGAGCGAACGAAGTGAAATCGAATGATTGCTTTGATCCACTGTCACCTTTGCCAGTGAAGAGTGTGAAGAAAAGTGAATCCAGAGTGAACGAAAAGAAAGAATAAAATTTCCCTCTGTGCCAAGATAACGAGAAAAAAAAACGAGAGAGATCAAACAGTGCTAAAAACACAGGAAAATAATTGTTCTGCTCGTTTGAAATGTGTGGCTTTGTTGGTGCATTCTAAAAATATCGCAACCATTTATTTATACAAGTCGGTATTGTTGTTAAATAACTAGAAGTGCGCTTCGATTGGCGGCATCGGTGCAAAGACAAGATCATCGAATTAGGCTGAGAGAAGATTAACCATCAACGGTCCAGCGGAATATCCAATGTGACAGGTTAGAGAGCCATTTGTAAAGCTATAACATTGAAAATAATATGATTTACATAACGACGAATGGTGCGGGCGAGAGCGGGGTTGGGGAGGTAGGTTTATTGTGTTGTGGGAATGCCTGAATGCAAGTGCGACGAGGGCAGCAAAGCCAGCAGCAAGCTGATTGCATATCATTTGCTCTCTTTGTTATGCTAGGTGTCAGCACTTTATCTGCAGTGGACAGTGTCGTTTTTTTTTTGTTTCTCCATCCAGAGATTCAAGTTGTGTGTGTTTGTGTGTGTACGTATCCGCTCGATTGTTTTGTTTTTATATCCCTTGGAAGGGTTGGTCGGTTTGATCGCTTTGTCCTGTTTTCTTCTTGTTTACAATTCAATGACCTCGATCCTGCAGTGTCGTTTCTCTGCTTTTCCTATGCGTTTTTCCCTGGAACCGATGGATATGTCAGGGATGCCAGAATGGAT
Organism: Aedes koreicus; assembly: GCA_024533555.2. Lineage (NCBI taxonomy): Eukaryota > Metazoa > Arthropoda > Insecta > Diptera > Culicidae > Aedes > Aedes koreicus. The sequence goes on along the minus strand of JAHHFK020002446.1, from coordinate 582,602 downwards.
TGAGAGGTAAAAGAACTCAGTTTTAGAGTAAAAAAATTCTCATATGTGAATTTTGACTATTCTCGGCAGGTTATTTCCATTTCATTCTTCCATCAAAGCACTACACTGAGTATATTCATTTGATAGCTTGGTCATTTACCTTTAATTTGATTACTTTTAAAATAATGACCCATTCTTTTATGACATATTTTTCTCCACATGCACAACGTGCTCTCGAAAATGTTGCTGTTATCGTATTGTCTACAATAGAACATTTTTATACACATGCAATTAAAATGAAACGATAGCCGAATAAAACAGGGGCTGCCGACAATAGAGAAGTTTGGCGACTCTCATACAAACGCTTTGAAGGAGTTTAAAAAATACTGTGTTCACTACGCTGAGCAAATACGCATAAAAGGGTGGACTCTACTTGCTTGCTAAGAATAGCTAAATTCCACTAGACATCAACGAATGTGTTTATGTTGAGGAAAAAAGAACATTGTTTGATCTAGAAATCTACGGAAAATTACGTCAGAGGTGAAGCAACATCTAATAGCGAATTCGTTTTTTATCCAGTTCCAAACTGGATCGGGTATCAAAATTGGGTCGGCTTGTTGTGTGTTGAACTTCAGTGTGTATGGTTTTATTTGTAGCTCGCATCGGATTGAGGTTTGCACTGACAATAAGTTCGGGTATCGCAGGTTGGAACTGGTTCCAACCTAGGTTCAAAAACGAATTCGATATAAGAAATTCAAGGAATTCGTTTGCGAAACGTAGCATTGAAGGAACCTTTGAAGATGCTCTTTAAGGTGAAGGTTGCTAGAATATATAAAATAGTCGCCGCTAGTACAAAACCTAACTAAAAGGATTCCAATCCCAAACACTTATACAATTTTTGCATGCTAGTCATTGAAATTTGTCATATGAGAAATTTGTACGGTTTGTGTCCCTTGTTGACTCAGCATTATATGCAATCGATCGATGGATTACATTTTTTTATTTTAACTCATGAAGTATTTTAGTTGTAAGTGACATTTAGCTAGTTTTACACTTCCTTAGATGAGTTTGATAATATGTATCACGAAAAGTTTAAAAACTCATTTTATCAAGTCAGAAACTTTCGAGTAATATGGATGTAATGTCGGTCTATTAGCATCAAAGTGGGTCTATTAATGTATGCAACTTCGTCCCATTCGATCGAATTTTTATTAAATGCAGTCTTCGTACGGTTTTTTTTTCCTTTAGCTATAACTGCTTTGAAACACTTTAGAGATTGTTACATATGATTTATTGGCCGTTCGATAATGAAAACATAATAATTCACTCTTCACAGGTTTTGTTCCTTTGGTGTGTGTTTAGATGAGCCATTTGGAAAATATACAACCGAAACTAATACATTTCCAATGGAAAACTTTACCAATAACAACATTTCTACTAAGTTATTCAGACAACAGGCCATAGTTAGGAACAAAAAAAAAAAAAACAATATGTCCCTAAAATTGGGTCCACGGTTTTCTTGTTGAATCATTGTTATTTTTTGTATGTAAACAGCTAGTTTATAACGTTTGACTATTTTCTGTACATCTAGGCTGCATTGTTCGGTAAATCGGTACAATTTAGCCAAATTTAGATCATTCGAACATCATGGAGATAATCTGTTCAGCTTAACCAGTGAAATCATGATGTCTAAAGAGTTAAGAAAATCGAAAATTACACGGAAGTGAACAATAGTAAATCGATTAATAATGTCTGAATTGCTTTGAATTAAGTCAGTCTTCTTGATAGCAACATAATTTTGATGAATATCGCTGAGTTAATGACATATTTGGTACATAGGCCTAATGAAGGAGCTAGGCTAACATTACATCTCCTTACCCTAGTTTCTTCCCAAATAGCAATTATCGGTCGAAGAAATGTATTACGGATCTATGTTGTTAATACAAGAGAGAAGGGTAGGACGTTTGGCATATGGATGTTTGGCCGAACGGACATTTGGTTCGCCAAATTTTTGGCCGAATGGACGTTTGGCCAAAAATCGTCTATTGGCATAAATGTATTGCAGAGAAAGGGAAATAAGAATCAAAAACAGTGTCATTTAAAGTATTAGATTAAAGGAAATAAGAAATACACGCACATTAGATTTAAAAAAGGAAATAAGGAACTACACAAACATTCTCGAACTGCATTAGAATAGCATCTTGATATTCTAGACTTATTACACTTAGAGTTTATCAATATGTGTGCGTATTGCAGTATAAGCATTCTAATTAAGTTTATGTATCAATCACCAAATTTCATGCTCCCACAATCAGCATAATACATTCTAATTAATAACTATAATTACCAAAAAAACACAGCTAGACGACTAGACAGAATGGGATCATTATTTTTTATAATCTTGAAGAAATATGCAGTTCCTCCGAAAGATACCTTCTTTTGATTCTGTGCACATGGGCCTTCTATGACGATATATATTCCTGTGTTCGAAAGCAAACTTCTGAATCAAGCGCTTGCCCGGTTTATTAATTTTTGGAGTTTTACTGATCAACGAAATAAAGCACTGCATATTTGACGAAGCATATTCCTGTATCCAAAAGCGAACTTATGATTCAAGCGCTTGCCCGGTATAAAACTCTTATGTGAGATTTTTCCTTCTTTCGTACATGAGCAGTTCTTTGGAGTTTCACCGATCAAACAAATGTAATTCTCATGATTTCATGCATTTCAATTTGAGAAATTTTGAACCGACAGGTGAATTATGTGAGATTTGATATTTGATAATTTTGAGCTTTAATAAAATTGCATTTTTTTTATTTTACTGTTGAGTCGTTGTTTGGAATCAAGTTATTAAAAGATATTTGGCTAAATGGCTTCGAACCCTAAAATTACTTGGCATGGCATTTCACAGTAGAATCTGATTTTAATTTAATGAGTTATTCGTCCTTTTGAACAATACTTACAATATACAACTGAAACGACTGGTAAATTTTATGAGACACTATAATTGCATTTTTATTATTTTACTCTTGAGTCGTTTTTTGAAATCAAAAGATTAAAATATGTTTGGCTAAATGTCTTCGAACCCTAGAATTACTTGATAAAGCAGGAATATAGGTACACCAATGGACTTGTGACTTTAACATTGGCTGCTTATTTCTATAGAAATCTAAAAACCGCTGAAATTAGTAGAGATAAAATAATATTCGATATTATTATAAATTTCGAACTTTACAATCTGAACGACTTTGTAATGGCGATTGCTGCTTACTTGGGATCTGATGACTAATGATGATGTGATTTGATTTTGACTATTTTTTTTACATTTCCATTGTTGAATATATATAACATATAAATTTAATCTCTAAAATTTCTGGAAAAATGGGTTGCGGGAAAACAAAAAATCAGGCCTCCAGCAAGAAAACTGTATTGTAAAGTATCTTCTCCCCAAATCTGTATTCGGCCAAACGCCGATTCGGCCAAACGCCGATTCGGCCAAACGCTGATTCGGCCAAACGCCGATTCGGCCAAACGTCCATTTGGCCAAACGTCTATTCGGCTAAACGTCCATTCGACCAAACGTCCATTCGGCCAAACGTCTTTTTGCCAAACGTTCATTCGGCCATACATCCGTATGCCAAACGTCTTTATACCAAACGGGGTATCATCAAAAGAGAGATGATTCATTTCCTTCACTCTTCAGCATTCCTTCAAGAACTGGATGTGTACGTGTTGACTAGACTAGACTAGGATTTTTTGAATTCGTCGTCGGATAAGTGAGGAGAGTGCGTGACCATGAAAGTCCTGCCATGTCGTTTCCTATGTAATTCTCAGTCAGAGTCAGCTAATTGAAACTCGGAGTGACACCAGATTGAGCAGAGGTATAGAGCATCATGAAAATGCCTACCGAATAGCTTCCTCTGCCATTTCCAACCTCAATGAAGTTATCGAAATTCAGAGTTACATAAGAAAATAATGAGCAGAAACGAGAAAGAGCATCGTTAGAAGCGCTTGTAAAATTAAACCAAGTTAGTTCGAACCAGAGCGGTTTAAAAATTTGTGTTCTATGACAATCTTTTATTACAGAAGAAGGGAAATATTTCAAGTTCGTAAACGGGTACAGGGACATACAGGTACAGGGGAATTTTGAACTAACGCTGAGTACAAAATAAGCCTTTAGTTCTCTTAATGTTATCGATTTTTTTAAACTGTCATCTATTATCAGGCTTAAACTTACATGGAATATCTCATAATTTAATGTTAAAACAAGCATTCCATATGTATCAGTTAACGCAGAAAATAACATAACTCTTTCAAACTGTATTCATTTAAAGTTCGTTAAAAATAACAGTAAGTCTGGTACAGTTCCAACTAAATTCATGTTGAAGTTCATGAATCTCCTTGATTATCTGTTTAGTTTCTTGTTATTATGCGGGATATTCCTGCAGAAGCAATGTGTTTAAAATTTCTTTGCATTCAATCAATTTCCCTCGTATTTTCACAAAAAAAGAACCATGTCTTAAATAGTTTTAAAGATTTTTTGCATTGGTAGCGTACTATATATTACAACTAGAAATAATTTCATAGATTATGAGTTGTGCTAAAATGGTTTTCTGCTTCCCTATACAATTAACAAACATGTTGTCTTCTGTCACATACTAAACACTTGAACTATTGGTGAGCAAAGTTGTCAACGTCTACGCAGCACTGGTGTGGAAATAATGTGCTCAAATTAATACGAACAAAATTCATGTAGCGCAGAGCAAAACATTGAGGATAGTCCTGAATCGTTCATTCGACACTTGGATATCTCGACCTCCATCGAGAGGCGAACTTTCCGAAAATAGATTATAATATTGATGAAATTAGGAACAAGTTTGTGTAAAAATGTATTTCTTCAGAACTTGCGTTGATTAGCAATTTGTAAATAGTAAGTTATATGTACATAATAGAGAAAGTTAGTTGTAGTTTAAATATATTAGTTTTATGTAGATTTCGCGATTCTCGAAAAAAAACCAAAACCACTTAGATGGTAGCACTCCGAACAGGTCTGATAGGACTAGGAATTATTAAACAATTATACTATCATAAAGATGATACGACATGTCTGTGTCACTTTGCTAATCAAACATGTCAGCCATTAATGAACAAAAGATATAAAGATCAATTTGAGTCAAAAAAAAAGTAGCAGTTCAAAAATAACAATTAGAAGCAACATGTTCGCAATGTCATTCGTTTGCGAATAAAAAATCGAAATTCGCAACTACCGGTTCGTTGATGGATGAGGAATTTTATGTCAAAAACAATTAAGCTTCGATAGTTCGATAAATAAGTCATCATGGATCAGATTGATGCCGCTCAGCAGATAACGGACCTGCTAGGGCAGACGGCTTCCTCTGGGGATCGACAAAGTTGACATGAAGAAAATGTTTTCGCATCTGAATCGATTCAGTATCGGTAGATCGAGCTAGAGATTTTCATAATGAAAACAACGCTTGCTAACAAACAAGTGGAACAAGTTTGATTTAGCAAATATCTGAGAATCATGGCCTACTGGGAGATTACCAATATGAGCTACTTCGGGGCGCAATTGAGATAGCACTGTAACTGCTCGAAGGCTCACATGGACACTTCACAGTATTATAATTGCTTATTTGAATTATTATCTATTAGGTGCGCAACTAAGTTCCCGCTGTTTAGCAATAGATGGCGCCAGTAGTAAGTGCTGGTCGAATGTTGTACATCTCAAGCGTCATAAACCAAGCTCAGACATATGGTAAACAAACCGCTTTGCCAAATCAGTGATTTTGGTTTAGTGTTATATATTTTGGTTGTTTGAAGATGTCTGATTTCGTGCCAAATAATCGTCATTTGGGGGAAGTGTTGATTTTCTTCTTTCATTCGAAGAAAACGGCGGCTGAAGCACATTGAGAGCTCCAAAAAGTTTACCGTGATGCTGCTCTGAGTGAAACAACGTGTCGTGATTGGTTTCGTCGCTTCAAAAACGGTGATTTCAGTGTTGATGATCGTCCGCGTGAAGGAAGGCCAAAAAACTTCGAAGACTCTGAATTGGAGGCATTGCTCGATGAGGATCCGTGTCAAACGCAAGAAGAGCTTGGTTCAGGATTAGGAGTTTCCCGCCAAGCCGTTTCTAAGCGATTGCATGCGTTGGGAATGATTCAAAAGCAAGGAACTTGGGTTCCTTACGATTTGAAGCCAAGAGATGTTGAGCGTCGTTTTTTCGTCTGTGAACAACTGCTCCAGCGGCAAAAAAGGAAGAGTTTTCTACATCGCATTGTGACGGGTGACGAAAAATGGATTCATTACAGTAACCCAAAACGGAAACATTCATGGGGACTGCCCGGGCATGCTTCAACATCGTCGCCTAGGCCGAATATTCACGCTGCGAAGGTTATGCTGTGTATTTGGTGGTACCAAGTTGGTGTTATTTATTATGAGCTGTTGAAACCAAACGAAACCATTACCGGGGAACGGTATCGAACTCAATTAATGCGATTGAGCCGAGCACTGCACGAAAAACGGCCACAATACGAGCACAGACACGAAAAAGTGATTCTTCAGCATGACAACGCTCGACCTCACGTTGCGAAACCCGTGAAAACCTACTTGGAAACACTCAAATGGGAAGTCCTACCCCACCCGCCATATTCTCCTGATATTGCACCGTCCGATTATTACTTGTTCCGTTCGATGGCACATGGTCTCACTGGTCAGCAATTCATATGAGTGGACATTTGACATCTCAAAATGGCTTGATTCTTGGATAGCATTAAAAGACGAACAGTTCTATCGAAATGGTATTTACGTTCTACCAGAAAGATGGGAAAAAGTCGTAGCTAGTGATGGGCAATACTTTGAATAATTCGTTTGTAACCTTTGTTTTCAAAATAAAGCTCCTTTTTCACCAAAAAACAGCGAGAACTTTGTTGCGCACCTAATAAGAAGGGTGAAAATAGTTCTACAGAAACTCCTTGTGGAATTTTTAATGTTAAGAATGGAATTACTGCAAAAAATTCTTCATGGATTTCTCCAACAGATCAGGATTTTGTCAAAAAAATTACTTTAGAAATTACGTAATAGCTTTTGTGTAGTTCCTTCAGGTGTCCTCTAGTGATTCCTTTAGAATCACAAAACTTCACAAGTTCAGGGATGGCTCCAAAAATTTCATCACAAGACAGTTTTGAAAAAAATGCCAGAAGAAAATCCTGAAAGAATCCCTGGTGGCATTCCTACGAACTCTTGAAGAATACCTATAGAAACGCCAGAAGAAATATCACAAGGAAATTCTCAGAACTTTTTATAGAATCTTTGAGCAATTTTATAAAATTTTCTTAAAATATTATCTCAAAAAAAATTATGGAGAAATCATTTGGGAGCACACACACAAAATGACTGTCATCTGTCACTGTAATGTCAGTGTCAATTATTTTCTTTTGCTTCATTGGCCTGAAACAGCACAATGAAATTAAAAAGTTGGATCCTAAAAAGTACTATTTTTTTAAATTGGCGGTTTTTGTGGGCAAACAATTGCCAAAAATCTTAAAATTTTGGTTTATCTTAAAAATCTGTAATCCTTACATACAAATCGACAAAGATTTTTCATTAGGGCCTAACTGACAAACGTAAACAATGGCGTCTTCCGTAAATTTCTCGTGGCACAAAGGCTACCCATGTAAGCCTCCAATTATATCGGATAGGTGAACTTTTCCTCTTCTAAATAACCGTGGTGGATTGATTAGGCGAATTTTTAATGAAGAGAAATTCGCGAAAAAAAGTCATTGTTTACGTTCGTCAGTTAGACCCCAATGAAAAGTCTTTGTCGAAATATCTGTATGAAAAAAAAAATCTGTGTCAATCTATAGATTATTGATACAGATTGATACAGAGTTGGCACATGCACCGATTTATCTATAGATAAATCTGTGCATGTGGCAACCCTGTATCATACTGCAAAAAAGGTACTGCACCGAAAAAAAAATCACACAATCAGTGGATAATATCCACTAGAAATTCACTTAACTTTCATGTGATTCAGGAAGTGGAAAATGCTTCGCAAAATCAAGTGAATCTTATGTGTCTAGTGAAATGTAAATGATTATTCAAGTAGAATTTCTTTTTCTATGTGATATTCATTTAAAAGTCACTTATTTTAGTGTTGGAAAATATATACATGTGTTTCCAGTAGTAGCTAAGTGAAATATTTTTTGAGTGTGGCATCTAAAGCTCTCGCTTAATAACTGTAGAGATGCAAGGGCAATATGCTGAGGCGTCATGTACTAATAACTCGACTGGTATTCTACTGGTAATTACTAATCCTTTTCTTTCTTTTCGTACTTTCGACCATATAATGCACGGAGTGAACATATAATCCAAAAATCAAATCACTTTTTTTCGTCTTCCTTCTTTTCCCTCCTTAATTTATCATTACTCCCAGATCAATACCATTCTTCACTAGTAAATCGTCAATCGGATAAGACTTGTTCTAAAACGTCCGTTTCAAAATTTCCAAAATCCACAAACCTGGCAACCGTTTTCGATTGATTCCCGGATTCCGAGAGAAAGAGAAATCAAAACACAGCCCAAAACCACTCTCAAGTCACTCTCTTCCCGATGCCAATGTTCGTCTCTCTCTCTCTTGATTATTGATGATCTGCTTTTGGTGCTCAAGCGAATGGTTCTGCACGACTAGCACATAAAAGACACACCATAACGACGCCAGCCGACCGACAACGTCGAGGACGTCGTTTGTTTCATCACATGGCCCCACCAGCGCGACGGGTTCTTCCCCGTTTTATGTTTCTCTACTCCCACATCGGATGCATTCTGCTCGCCCAGCGCGATGACGTACGTTTTATGATAATTTCGATAGCAGATATAACTGTACATTCGAGGGGTTCTCCAGCTGGCGCGCATAAAATTGGGTCAAATCAGGATGATGTTCCATTCGTACGGTTCCTGAATGGGGCTCACATTTCGGCTGTATCTCATTTGCCTTGTCGATGACGATACAGCCAAGGTCTGTACGCTTCAGGTTTTCCAATATGCAGATTCTAACGACTGGGAGCTTCGGCGGTTTTGTTTCTTGAAATGGTGTAATATTATTTTTATAGGTCCTGTATTCATCCTAATGCTGAATCAAGCGATTGGGGAGGAAAAATAATGGTTTCTTTGCATTGTGATGTTTGCTTTCATCTAATAACGAATTCAAACATTACAAACCAACACAGTTACGCGTCAATCCTTTGCTTTGAGCTCCATCATAGGTCACATTTTATGTCTTTACATTTGTGCCACTGTCAAGGTTATATGGCAAGTGAAAACTCATTTTTGTTATATGTTAAGATGGAAATGTCCAGAAATGTTTTCTATTATAAACAAGACGACCGCTAAACTAATACTGCGAAAATTGCAAATTCATTATGCTTGAAGACAGGGACTGTTCATAAACCACTCATTTTTGAAAATCTCAGACCCCCCTCCTCCCTCGTAGATTTTTCTCCATAATTTTTTTTTTAAATTTTGTATGGAGCGTAGACTTTGGTCAGACCCCCCTCCCCCCAGAAAAGTCTACGTGGTTTATGAATAGCCTGTTTTATTCAAAACCGAATAATTGCCTCTTTATCAGAAGCATATTACCCCTCCACTGTTTTGTTTGGATATGGGTATAGATTTCGCCGAGAAAGATATCAATCCACCAAATCGAATCGAGTGATTGTGAACGGGGTCTCCAAAAAGACTGGTGAAGCAGCTGGGAATATGCACAACCTTAGAAATTACTACTTTTACATAAGACGTACTGCACCTTTGACAAAGATTGAGGAATCGAATCAAAGATTGTGTCTTCCAAAATAGAAACTAACGCAACTCGACAAAATGTTTGATTCAATCTATTTTCGCCTCCTTTTCAACTCTATTCTTATGTCCTAAAAGCAGCTAGCATGTGTCTGTTTTCGGGCACAGACATTCAAATTTGGTAGTGTGCAGGAGTTAAAAAAAGAGTGTGGGTTAAAGGGTCAAAACAATGTGATGAAACACTTCTAGGGTTTTTTTTTTATTCATTAGGGCGAATCTACAATTGAGAGATACTCTCCGGGCTCGCTCTCTTTCATTCATATTCCAATCACCTTTACGTTTTTCATTCTACTATTTGTAGAGTATGCTAGCCAGCACTGTTGTGTTTCGATCTGTACTAAAGAATCCTTCGACAGTTTTTTAATGGCGCTGTAATGAATGAAAGAGAGCGAGCCCGGAGAGAATCTCTCAATTGTAGATTCGCCCTAATGAAAAAAACCCCAGACTTGTTCGGAACTTAATGAAAAGTGTTCACTCAAAAATTTGAAAGGGCATGAAGGAATCAATTTCATCCGGTCTTCAAACGCGTTCAATAAATCGTTTGTATGAATTTTTTTTTGATTTGCTTTGAAAGAAAAATACGTGGATAACTGATTTTCGATACAGTCCTTAACTGTAAGTGTGAGAATCGCAGCAGGAATTGCTTTGAGAGTGACGTGTTTTCCTTTCGCTGCGTCAAAAATCTAAAAAAAATTTGCATATACAAATCAAATAAAGTGAACTTTTTGATTTTTCTTGTCGCTTGTATGACAGGTAATGAGTGTAATACAGTCGTATCCAAAATTGCCTGACTATCGCGTTTAGGGTGATTGTGCTATGGTGGTTTTTCATATGGCGTTATCAGAGCTGAGTGTTAAATCTGTTTAATGTCGTTTTTTGGCGCCAGTATTGTGATTCCTTAACATGACAAATGGATAGTGGTAAATAACATAAGGGCCTGTTCATAAATCACGTAGACTCCGTTTTGAAAATCTCAGCCCCCCCCCCCCCGTAGGCTTTTCTCCATACAATTTTTTGAATTTTTGTATGGAGCGTAGACTTTGGTCAACTCCCCCCCCCTCTCCCCCCAGAAAAGTCTACGTGGTTTATGAATAGCCCCTAAGTACTGCCCCATGGAATATAGACTGTTCCAGAAATTATAAGCCCACCTAATGTAAACGGTCATTTTGAATTGAATGACATTTTTCAAATTATTTACTTCTACACATTCCTGTACGTCATAGCATCAAAAATACAAAAAAAAAACATTGTTTGTGGTTGACTTTCAAAACACGTGGTCTTACTCCGGAGCAGAGAAAAAGTTTCGTTCACAAATGGTACACTGTGGGTGGAATCTCTTTAAGAAAATTGGCCAAGGAAGAGGGTGTGAGCGTCGGAGCGGTATGAACTGTGGGTAAAAAATATGGAGAACAATGTACTTTTAAAGATGCACCGAGGAGTGGTCGGAAATTCGGTCCTGTGAGTCGGCTTCCGTTCGAGTTATGGCGAAAAAGATAGGTACCTCGACGTATAACGTGATGCGTGCAAAAGAGCGACTTGGACTCAAGAAATACCGGAAGTTGAAGAAACCCAAAAAGAACTCAAATCATGCCGTGTCTGTGAAATCGAGAGCCCGGAAACTATATGATACAATTTTGTGTAGAAATTCTCGGTGTATAATTGTGGACGATGAAACGTATGTGAAATTAAATTATAAAACCCTTGCCGGACCACAATAATTCACTATACGCAAGGACAGGGATCAAGGACAGAAAAAGCAATTTTCTCCGAAAAATTTGGCAAGAAAGTGTTGGTGAGGCAGGCAGTATGCGAATGCGGCAAAATATCTAGGCCTTACGTAACATCGGAGACAATGAACATCCAGAAGCACATTAAGTAATGCCTCCAGAAGCGTTTATTGCCGTTTATTTTGGCCTGATTTGACATCATGTCATTACGTCAAGGACACACTAGGATGGTACAAAAGCCAAAATGTCTGTTTCTTGGCGAGAGACATGAATCCGCAAATTTGCCCGGAGGCACGGCCGATCGAGACTTTCTGGGCTTTGACCAAAGCAAAGCTACGGAAATTTGTAAAACCAGCGGTTGACATCGAAAAATTTAAAAAGAATTGGCAAAAGTGAAGTAAAAATGGTGGGAAGTGCAACTGTGCAGAAGTTTATGGGTCATGTTCGAGGAAAAGTGAGATTTCTCGGTTATAATTAAAGATTTTGATTGAAGAAGAGTAAAATCATGTGTAAAACACCAGTGCTGATATAATTTGCCAAATAAAATATTTTGAAAGTGTGCTTAGGATTTCTGAATCAGTAAATAAGTGGAGTTTGCTGTTTTTTTTTAATATTTTGCCGTGCTTATGAAGTGCTTTTCTACATTAAACATGAAACATTGGTGAGATCGTACCAAATTAAAAAAAAAATATTTTGATTATAAGCATGCCAGGATGAAGATTGTTCATTTTCTATTCTGGAAGTGAGAATATTCTTCAAATATCCAGTTTATATCCAAACATATTCATGCAAAGCTTATTGTTCAAGAAGATGGTCTGAGAATGTAAGTGAAAGGACAGGCATTCTTGAAATACGTCGTTGGATTATCAATAGAGCGGTCACCTTTAACCGTCAGGGCTAAAATGTTTGCTTCAAATGATTCTTCATCAAAGAAGTGCAGACGAGTTGCTTTTCTAATAGCACTAGAAGACAATCAATCTATTGTACATACACACAAGCAGGTGCACATTTTTTTGTAACGCATCTATTCTCGTTCCGACACCATCATTATGACCGATACTGGTGGACGTGTTTTTCATTTCGCTATCATTTTTTCCTTTGAACTAATTTAGCTAATTTTAAGGAAAGTCTCTAAGTGTGTTGTAGCCTCAGATAGCTCAGTCGCCGAAAAAAATATTTTTTTCAGATAGCTCAGTCGCCGAAAAGTCTGTTCAGACCGTGCGGTGTATCGTGTTGTATATGCTAACGTTGTTCAGCTTCTAGGGTGCTGATCCACCCGATGCCGTAATATCCGTTAAGAAGCTGTGTTGGTTACGGCTCAACAAACAAGTGTTATTTTGGAGGCAGCTTTTGGTGAGATCTATCTGATTATAATTATACAACAACAAAGATCTATTTTCAAATAATTTTAAATTCGTGCCAGGTTTGGATATTTTTTATTTTCAAAACTGGAAGTGCAGTACCCTTATTCAAACTGCTATCAGTAATATTTACACGCGGGGCTTATTGTATGTGAAAATAGCCGCGGAATGGACGTGACTCTCCAGACATTCTAAAATGGGTTTGCTGCATCTGCAACAGAGCTATCACTTTTTAGCTCCCGGATTATAACTGCTGTCAATTCTCCCTAAAAGGATTGTTGCAATTTGATTTCTTCCATAATTTCATTTCTGGCCAATTGGTGTTAGATTGAACCCTCACACACACAGTTCTTAGCTAAGAGTATTAGGATGATTGTCTGCCCGAGGTTAGAACTCCGTTCTGTTAGAACCAACAGATGATGTTTGGGACCAACATTCAACCGCAATGTGTAAAAACTGGTGATCCCAAATTAAGGCAATGGTATGGGTAGGAATTTGTTGTCGTTATAATCGCTCTAATGGAAGCCGATAAATCCTCTGCACTTCCACGATAAAAAAATTAACCCCCACCCTCCCAAAAAAAAAACCCCCCCCTCCCTCCCTTCCTTCCCCCCCACTTCCCCCCTCCCCCCCACAAAAAACACCAACCAAACCACACCATTTCTTCACAAAAAAAAAAACTTCATTATTCAATTTCCTCTATTCAAACAAGAAAATTAATGAAACAACTTTATTTCCAGAATTTTCTGATTTTGGATTTGACTCCACTCATGAGGTTTTGGACAGTAGTTTTGTCGCATTTTCTGGAAGCCGCAGACCAATTCTTTTTTAACTCTTCCATGGTCTTGCACTCCTTACCACTCTTCTTGAAGTTGCGCTTGACGATAGCCCAGTAGCGTTCAATTGGACGAAGCTGTGGACAATTGGGAGGATTGATGTCTTTCTCAACGAAATCTACTCCATTTTCTTGCATCCATTGTACTGTGGTTTTGGCGTAATGGGCTGACGCCAAATCAGGCCAAAACAAAGGAGGGACCTTGTGCTGCTTGTATAACGGAAGCATCCTTTTCTGCAAACACTCAGTACGGTAAACTTCGGCATTGATCGTACCTTTAGTGTAGAAAATCGATGACTTGGAGCCGCAGGAACAAATTGCCTGCCATACGAGAACCTTCTGGCCAAATTTTTCCACCTCGAACGACTTTTCGGAGATGCTCACATCTTCGCCGATGACCTTGGTGTAAAATTGCGGTCCTGGAAGCGTTCTGGAGTCCTCTTTCACATATGTTTCGTCATCGATCAAAACGCAGGCAGACGGTCGTTGCAAAAGTCGGCTGTATAACTTTCTGGCTCTGGTTTTCGCCCTGGATTTTTGCTCAGCACTTTGTTTTGCTATTTTCTGCTTCTTATAAGTCTTCAGGTTGTTGCGCTTCTTGATTCTTTGCACCATTCCGACGGAGGTACCAGCCTTTTTGGCCAAATCACGAATCGACATCGATCTGTTCCGAAGGATGAGGTTGACTACCTTCCGATCCAATTTTGGGTCAGCTGGACCTGGTTTTCTTCCTCTTCTTGGCAGCTCATCGAACGAGTAGTGTTCCCCGAACTTGTTGATGATAGATTTTACGCTGTCGTGATGAATTCCGAAACGTTTCGCTATTTTGTTCATCGAGACATCCTTCTCACGAAGCCACGTGTCCACCACTTGAATTTTAACACTCTTTTTCGATTCGCGGCATCTCGAAAACGATCACTGTTTACCGAAAGTTCAGGAGCTGATCAAGTTGTTGACAGATGAACGCGTCGAATGTAGGTAGGCTCAGACCGATAGTCTTACGCGTGTATGTGTGAGCGCATCATAAGCGTTGCCAGTTTATTTTCGATACAATCTATATCTTTCAATTATTGCGAAATGGTAGTGGTTTCTGACTGCGTCCATACTTTCTGGGACAGTCTTTAATTACGATTAATTTATGCAAATAGTATTTGCAGATCATGGCGAATAAGAATGTTTTTTTTTTCTGAAAATGAAAAGAAAAGAAGAAGCCTCAGTAGCCTCAGTAGTCTACTGAAAAGTAGAAAGTGGAAAATTGTGACGAAATCGTGCGGCTCGTGTACAACCTTGCAGCATGTTAGCTTCATTTTATCGCTTTTAACCACATAAAAAAACCCCACATTACCACCGTCAAGCCCCGAAATTAAAGATCCAAAATTAATAGGCTGTTTAAAATAATACGTGTAAATTTGCACGCGCCTGGAGAATTTTTCCTCTTTTTAAGCTAACCGATTATAATCCATGGTTCGCACCAAAAAATAATGTAGGAACTGCTTGTGTAAGCGGGAACTAATTAAATGTTGAATATGCTGAGTTTGTTCCAAGTTGGAAAATATTATTTTCCTAGCGCGGAAAGCAAGACTGCTCTTTTAATGACAGTCCATCGGCAGTCTCGAGGACGAGACGTCACAGAATTTAATTTGAATTCTATCATCCGGGAAAGTATGTATTTCTTACTCGAAAAAAGCGGGAAACCACTCTTAATAATTTTTATTATTAAGTCAAATTCTTTTTCTTTTTCAAGTTCAGTTAATACGTAATACAGGAGAAATATTCAGCTAAGCTTTCTTTTTACCGAATGCGAATTGCCGGGTCTTTCGTTTAACACCTGCCATAAGATTTTGTACAGTCTCCTTGTCCACTTTATTCGCCGCAGAACGCCAGTTTGCCTTGAACTGTTTCTCGCTCACAACAGCTTTTTGAGTCTTCTTAAGGTTCCGCTTAAAGATGGCCCAATATTGTTCAATTGGGCGGAGCTTTGGCGTGTTGGGAGGGTTCTTGTCCTTGGGCACCACTTGAACGTTGTTGGCAGCATACCACTTCATGGCCTTTTTTCCGTAATGACAAGATGCCAAATCCGGCCAAAATAGAACGGAACAATTGTGGCGCTTCAAGAAAGACAGTAGACGTTTTTGTAGGCGCTCGCTCAGATAAATTTCCTGGTTGATGGCCTGCCACACCAGGTATTTCTTCGTGAACTTTGACAGTTTAATGTGCTTGAAAATATCTGCCACCTTTCCCCGTCCGGTTGCCGTGGCCTCCGGCTTTCGATTTCCCCCGATTCAGCTTTCCTGGCTGTCGACAAACGTTCACCGAAAACTTTTATTACGTTGGTAACAGTTGATTTAGCCACATTCAACAATTTCGCCAACTTGGCGTGAGAGTAGTTTGGATTTTCGACATGCACGTGCAAAATTTGGATGCGTTGCTTTTCTTCCTTCGACGAATTTTGATAACTGAAGTGCTAATCTCAAAATCAAAAAGAGGCATGATGCTACACGCACACATCTTCAAAAAGAAAGGTGTGCAAGATTTTTTAATGCACGATGAAAGGAAATGCGTCAAGTTTAAGTCGACCAAATTTTGATCGAAACACCCTTTAGTCTTTTTTTGGTTTCTTTCTGGTCTCGAATTCTCTTTCAGCAAAACCAAACAAACGTCACGTTCTTTCATAGGCACCGCCTACTTTAAATTGAGTCATTCGAGATGCACTGGGACGACCATCACCATTTTGTATGGAAATGGTTTCCGCCGTTCGGTGAAAGATAACCTGAGGCGCAAAGCTCTTGGGTGGCTGTTTCATGTTCAGGCCATCTATCCTTTCATGATACAGCCACTGACTGTCTCCGCAACGTCGTCCCGTTTCGTTGCTCGAAATTGGCCTCTCCGGTCGAACGAAAGAGCGGAACGCGCAAAGGGTTTCCTTCTGTGCAATCATTCAACCGTGACGTGCTGCTTCTTTTGGTTTTCTATTTTCTGCCTACATTTCTCAAGGATCATGGACATAAAAAGCATTGCACAGATGAATGTATCCGTCTCGTGGCAGCCTTGTTCAGGCCGTTGTCGGGAGGAACATAAAGCAACGCTTGATTGACGTGATGTGCGATTCCGGGAAAAGCTTCACTCAAGCCCGGGGAAAACTAGGATGCTAGAGAACCATACAGGAATTGGGGAGTGGCTATTTGTGATGATGGTTGCTAATCCAGTTGTGGTCAATTCGCTTGCAGGGTGGCTTTCCTGTGGGTGGTTTTCCCGGAGATACTAACAAGCCAATGTCGATGCAGAAACATGTGATCCATATTCGACGGATAACTGCTATGAGTTATGGAACATCCGGCCCTATGCTGTCGGTCACATTTGAGGAGAACGTGAGCCGTGTTTTAGTGGTTTGTGTAACATCATTACGGGACGGAATTGTGTTAAATGACCTTTTAATATGGGATGGTAGGATTCACTAAATTAAACCGACATAGTGTTAGGGGCCTTTACAAAAGCGAGTTGAGCGACTTGATGTTTTTGGAAAAGTCTGTCGTCAACTGAGCAAACATCAGAAACCAAAAGCTACCCTTAGTACGCGTCTCAAACAATCAAAATTTGTAGCAATTGAGTCACGTAGCTGGTGCACCCGGTCCATCAATAGTTAGCGTGTGGGTTAAAATACAATTAACACCACCGCCGTCACCTTCGTCGTGTACTTTGCCGAATGCAGCAGCAGCTCGTCCAGCGATGGTCGTGGCAACGTAAACTATATTAAATATGTAGTTCTAAATATTGCTCGCACTCCAGAGGCGATGACCTATTTAGTATATCTTACGAAACGTATCGAAACGCAAGCTGCTGCTGCTGCTTCTGCCATTCAGTGTGTGTGTGTGGAATGAGCGTGTTTCCGAAAGGCAAGAGCAGATTGTTGAATCGTGTGTATAGTGCAAGCCCGAGACTAGGTCACGAAATGTACACTGAAACCGTCCCGTCCTGCCGCAACCACGTTCGTTTCACCGTGAGTAGTTTTTGAGACGTTGAGAAAATTTTGTTTATTTTTGCGACGCTGCGACCAACGACGACGACGACGACGACGGTAGCGCAGGCATTGTAAAGTTTACCAAACATCACTGCACAGACTGCGTTCAGTTTGGTTGCTGAGTGAATGTGTTGAATTGTAGCAATTTCCCTGCCCAAACAAGCATTGAAAACACTCACTCGAAAAAGGGCCCTCGGTGGGGGAAAAACGAGAGGAGTAATGTTTTCAAAACGAATCAGGCCAATTAAGTCGTCAGCTGTTGAGCTGAGGTTGAGCAATCCGTGGAGGTGAAGGGACAGACGAGACCGACTCCTGCCAGTTCTATCGCGTGTATAGAACCTGTCCTTTTGGCTAGTGTGCATCAAATTAAAGGGCACACCAACTGCTGCGAGATGGGGAAGTGAAGGTAGCGAGCGAATGACCTGATTACTAATTCTTTTGGCTAACAAAAATTAGGTGACAAACGTAACGGAGAGATTTTCGTACAGGGTATAACGTTTGCATTAAAAAAATGGACTTTTTTCGAATGGTGATTAAAAAAAAAGCTAAGATAGATAATTGCTTTTGATAAATTTCCCATGGAAGGTAATTATTTAAGCAAACTTGCAAAAAAAATTCTACGCCCTTGCGAGCGGCCTTCCGGCAGTTAAACGGAGCATTCGCCATGGTGGACGAAAACATGCTTGTAGGCATGTTTTTGAGTTCTTTCTTCGTTTTATTTATCAATTCCTCCTCAGTTTTCGCGACAAAATTGTTGGAGTAGATCTTACGCTTCAGGTTGGCCCAGAAATTTTCGATAGGACGCAGCTGGGGGACGTTAGGTGGATTCGCCGACTTGGGAACCACATCGATATTCAGCCGCTTCATCTCCTCCAACGATCGCTTCGAGTAGTGGGCCGACGCCCGATCCGGCCAGAACACCTCGTCTTCGCTCTTATGGTATTTCTTGATGAACGACGCAACTTCCGGCAGGCATTTCGTACTATAAATTTCCCCGTTCACGGCCAGTCCGGAGCGAAAGAAGAGCGGCTTTGTCATCCACAATTGGGGAACTTTGTGTGTGAAATGAACTTCACCTTGGAGCTCACTTCCTTCGTGGGGGAAGTAAAATACGAAGTGCCCTGCCAGTCGTTGCCATCCAGGGTGGGATAGGTCTCGTCGTTCATCACCCCCGCCACGTCGCGATTCAACAGGAAAATCGAGTTGACCATCTTATTCAGCCGCTGCCGCTGCGTCATTGCCTGCAGCTCCGAAACCAGTGGACGTGACTTCCGCTTGCTGACATGTATGTTCATGTTCTCCAGGTTCTTTTTTACTGTTTGGCCGGTTGATCCGACCTCCCAGCCAAGCCAGCCTCGGTCTTCCTCTTCAGCATCCTTTGGAGCTTCTTGTCGCTCAGGGTCGTCGGCCGTCCGGAACCGGGCTTTCTTTCGATGCTCTGATTGTTATCTAATAGTGCCAAGATGTTGTAGATGCCGGAACGGGCGTATCCGGCGTCCACAAAGTGCCGCCACGATGTCCGTTTTCGACGCGGCGGGGTGCCGTTCTTTGAACGCGCACACTTCTGAACGGAGTTGCTTCACTGTTTTTGCCATCACGGTTAGAGTTCGACTGATAGAACTGTCAAATTTTGTCTGCTGACTCATGGGTTACTATGATTAATGCTGCATGGGTAGTTTCGTCAGTGCGGGTGAAGGTAAACCCATGAATAGTCGGCAATTTTTGTCCTTTTTTTTAAAATGCAAACGTTACAGTAAAGTTTTTAAATTTTTGACTGAAAGAATTACCCTAATCTTTGTATTTCATTTTTTAAATGGCAAGAAATTTGTTCGTATCATCATTATCTTCGATTTTCGGCTCTTTTTAAGAGCATTAGCATGAGCATGATTGACCGCCCGAGGTTGCTACTCCGTTATTGGAAAATCAGCTTTAATTACACAAAACCCCCACAACCGGCCACAACACCCCAATGTAAAACTACCCAAAATTAACAATACCGGCGCGGGCTCCGCCCAAATGCAGGTCAAAGGCAAGGATAGGAATGTCTTGATGTGATACTCGCTTTGTTGGTGACTTTTTTGAAAGCCGAGGAATCCTTTGAATCTTGGTTGGGTTGGCAGACAGGGGTTCGTTTTGGTAAACGATAAGCTGAATTTAAGTGACGTCTGGTAAACTATTTAAATGTTAGTAAGGATTTCCGATTTCAACTGATTTATAACAACAGTAAGGATGCTATTGGAGCCACTCACAAATTGTGATGGCGGTTTTTATCTACAATGTTCTGCTCTATGGTACTTAAGCTCACTTTTGGTTTACCTGAGCTCCTCAATGACATCAGCCAGGCTTGTTAGTGTCGGGTACTATTCCTAATCAGTGCTGTAAACAGACATTTCACAGCCGACCGGTGGTGTAGTGGTAAGCGTGACTGCTACTTGGCTACCAGTGGGTCTGGGTTCAATCCCTGTTGAGGTCGGTGGTTTTTCTGAGGCGAAAAAATGTGGTCACGTCTTCCTTCGGAAGGGAATTAAAGCCGTTGGTCTCGGCTCATGTGTTGATGAGTGCGATATGTAGGGTCCAGGTGGTGGAGTCGTCTTCCTGGCGTCGGTGGTTGTCACCACGTTGTGAGGAAATAGGCCGACGGAAAATAAACGAAGAAAAAAAAGACATCTCTCAGGAAGAGGCAGAGACAGAAACAGATTGATACACAGACACAGATACTGAGACAGATACAGAGACATCGTCAGAGACAGAGACAAAGGCACAGACAGAGACATGGACAGAGATAAAGACAGGACAGAGACAGAGGCAGAAACAGCGACAGAAACAGCGACAGAAACAAAGGTAGAAGCAGAGAAGGTGTCAGAAACAGAGTCAGAGACAGAATCAGAGACAAACTCAGAGACAGACACAGACACAGAGACATGAGCAGAGAAAGAGACAGCACTCTTAGAAAAAATCATGTAAATTCAAATTTTCTTAGATGCACATAAAAGGAGCGGCCCGTTTGACAGAAATTTGCGTCTGTTCTTAAATTTACAAGACATTTAAACTGAAATGATAGCTTACATGACATGACGTTAAAATAAGTTGAGGAATATAAAATGATAGTTTACAAATGCCGCTACTCATAATGCAAAAACGAATGCTTCATGATGGCTATTTCGATCTCAGGGACCTAGTTCTAGTTCCCGTCAGAACAATTCGAAATTGGGTAGTGAAATTCAATATTTCAAAAAGTTCTTCAATGTGGAGGTAAGAAAAAAGCTCAATCTTATCCTGTAGGATTAATTTTGTTTCTTCACCTCCAAATGCGAGGTTTCGTCCTTCATTGAGCTCCAAAATGAGAATATTTAAATTAAGTTAGTGCTAAGGCCAGTCGTTGGCCATCGCCAAAAAATATTTTAAGGATGCTAGAAGTTGTCGCCATGTGTAGATTGAAGAATGTTATAAGCAAATGAACTCGTGCTACGCTGCGTTTTTATTTTAACTTTAATTGAAAGTTTTACAATAACGTGCAATGAAATTCAATCTGTTAAATATTTTATTTAACGTGAAGCACTCGTTTTAAATCAATAACGGAAGAGAACAAATTTTAACTTGTACCTTGTTGTGATGCGTAAAACCTACTACGTTCAAAATAGGACTGATGTTGTTATAAAAACCAAAGGCAACGATCATGTAAATGTCAGGCTTACAAATCTCAGTACTAAATCTAGTGTCTTTTTTTCAACGCATTACGGACTTAGATAGGAGGTTATCAAATATATTCTAGAAGCTGTTGTAAATGTAGTATCCGCAACGTGATTTTGAGTGTGAAAGTATTTATTAATTTGGGATTCAAGTGAGGATTTAACAAACATCATAAATAACATACAATTGAGTTATATTTATCATTGAGTCTTTAAGAATTTAAGTGCAGCAAGGAATACTTCATACGTAATATTCATTATTTTTAAGAGTGAGAGATAGACACAGGAATAGACAGAGACAGAGACAGAGAAAGAGACAGAGACAAAAACAGAGACAGAGACTGTGAAAGAGACAGCTATGAAGACAAAGTCAGGCAAAGTCAAAGATAGAGACAGAAACATAGACGAAGACAGAGGCAAAGACAGCGAAAAGGCAGTGACTGAAGCAGAGATGGAGTCAGAGACAGAGTCAGAGGCAGAGTCAGAGACAGAGTCAGAGACAGAGTCAGAGACAGAGTCAGAGGCAGATTCAGAGACAGAGTCAGAGACAGAGTCAGAGACAGAGTCAGAGGCAGAGTCAGAGACAGAGTCAGAGGCAGAGTCAGAGACAGAGTCAGAGGCAGAGTCAGAGACAGAGTCAGAGGCAGAGTCAGAGACAGAGACAGAGACAGAGACAGAAGCAAGGGGTCAGCAAAGAACTGCGAGGACTCGTTCAGGGGCTTAACGACCTCCTCCCCTCTGCGAGCTACCGAGGTGGGAGCTCGGATTCCTGAGCGTCCACCCCACCTAGGAGTGCCAACCGGCACATTAGGATCCAAGCCAGTGAGATCCTATTTACGGCATACTGGTATTGGCATTGAATAATGGATACGGCATGGATTGGCCTTGATGCGCAGGGCTGGTAGTCGAGCTATTCTGCTTCCTCAGTATGGAAGGGTGACACCTTTCAAGAATAGCAAGTGGGCTAATGGTACGGCTGCCCCCGTCCCGGTAAAACCTTGGCTGGCCTCCGGGTACGTTCGAAACTTGTCACCTTAAGTAGTGGGTAGTAGGCCCAGATGTAACATTCCTGACTTACGCCGATCCGGCTCTGGAAACAGTCTCCAAGATGGACCGTGTCAACCCTAGCATGGCCTTCCTGCTTCAAAGATAACCACGGAATCACGATAGGTGACTATCTGCAACGGGTGGAGATAGCGGCCCGAAGGGGGCCCCAAAAATATGGAGAACAACGAACTAAAATATAAAAAGATGAAAAACAAAAAAAAAAAAAAAAAAACAAAAAATTAAACGACGACGGCAAAACGCCAGACAAAGAAGACGGAGGTGCGATAGTGTTCGCAAGAAGCGGAATACTTCAGAGGTCACCAGTGCCGAATTCGGAGGCCACCGCGAGTATCAGAAGTAGCAAGTCCCAGGGGTTCCTGACCCAGATGTTCAGTCCGAAACGCAAAAGTAGCACAACTCGTGGGGAAAATAATGATTGAGGTAGTCAGCAACCGGATCGACGAACTCTACCATTATGTAAAATTCAGGCAAAACGTCCACAAAGAAATCAATGAGATGGTGACGCGTGTAAAACCGACCGTGATGGCAGCCAAACGTGAGCAGGACGCACTGCGGATGAGATCAGAGACTGCCGAAAAAGCTCTGGACGACACCGAAAAGGCAAAGGAGAAGGCAACGGTTGAAGCTTTGAAGACGCCGAAGGAACACCAGAATCCACGCTCGGAGAAAAGGAAAAGGGATACACCAGAGAGGAGCTGAAAAAGCACAAAAATGACGAGGAGAAAGGAGAAGGCAGTGTATGGCACACTGTCGGCAACCAGAAAGAGAAAAATAAGAAGAAGAAAAAACAGCAGCAAGTGAAAGCGACAGGAGAGCAGAAGAAGCAGATACCTAGACCTCGATGGGAGCGAAGTAAAGGCGACTTGTTGTTGAGGTGAAAAGTGGAACGACGTACGCTGAACTCCTCCGAAATGTTAGATCTGGTCCGGAGTTGAAGGAACAGGGGCAAATGGGGTGAATACCAGGCTCACCCAGAAAATTGAGATGCTCTTTGAGCTGAAGAAGAATTCAGCCGTCAAGTGCACAGCCTTCAAGAAGTCTCTTGGAGAGAAGGCGACAGTATGAGCTCTATCCCAGGAGACAGTGATCGAGTGCAGGGAGTTGAGGGTGGAGCTGAAGAGACACGGTGATCTTGGAGATACATCAATGACAATTCGGTTGAGGAAGGTATACGGTGGGATACGTCTGTCGACAGCTGCAGCCAACAAGCTATTGGAGTCGGGTCGAGTAAAAACGAGAGATAAGACTGCCGATAAGACTAAGCCGAAGCCAGGAAAGCGCCCAGGGAATCCAGCATCGTATAGGCCAATATGCCTGTTGGATACGCTCGGGAAACTCCTGGAGAGGATCATTCACAATAGACTAACAAAATTTACCTAGCGCGAATAAGGACTATCGAAGAGTCAATTCGGTTTCCGGAAAGGGAAGACTACGGTGGATGCCATTCGGACAGTGGTCAACACAGTCGTAGAATCGTCGAAACAGAAGCGGAAAGGCGATCAATATTCACTGTATTCGTATTCACTGTATCAATATTCGACGTTAAGAACGCCTTCAATAGTGCCAGCTGGGAGGCTATTGCCGAGTCGCTGCACAGAATGAGAGTCCCTGATTACCTGTGCAGAATTCTGAAGAGTTACTTTGAGAACCGTGTGCTGATCTACAAAACCTCCATGGGCGGAAATTGGTGAACACCGGTGGGAGTTCCGCAAAGTTCCCTTCTTGGCCCAACACTTTGCAACGGGATGTACAAAGGAGTGCTGACGCTGAAGCTACGCAAAGACGTATTGATCGTTGGCTTTGCCGACGACGTCGTGTTGTCAGTGACAGGCGAGACTCTGAAACAAGTGGAAATGCTGGCGACCGAAGCAAGCTAGAAAAGCAAAAGTAAAAGGGAGTGTGAAAATCGACGACTGGCTAAACTTCAACAGCCACGTAGATTATGCCTGTGGGAAGGCGGCCATCAATGTGCCAGAATTATGCTGAATAGCTATAGACCTAGCAGTAGTAAGCGGCGTCTACTGTCTAGTGTATCATCATTGATACTGAGATACGGAGGTTCAGTCTGGGTCGCAGCGCTGGGAGCCAAGAAAAACCGGGCGAAGTTGAATAGTTCGTTCAGGCTCATGGCCAGGCGAGTCGTGAGTGCGTACAAAACTATTTCATCGAAAGCAGTATGCTTCATTGCCGGAATTGGCCTCACTCTGATGGAGAACAGTGAGTGTTATCAGCGGGAAAATATCAGAGGAGTTCGGAAGCTGGTGAGAGCGGAGTCGATGGCCAAATGGCAATGAGAATGGGACACGGGGAGAACGGTCGATGGACGTACCAGCTCATACCGGATCTGTCGATCTGGATGAAAAGGAAGCACGGAGAGGTAAACTTCCACCTTACGCAGTTTCTGTCTGGCTATGGATGCTTCAGGCAATACTTGCAGCGTCACCCTTCTGTCCGGAGTGCGCAGACGCCCAAGTGACACCGAAGCCCACGATTCGAATCATTGCGAAGCGAGATGCTTGCCATCAGCGGGGCAGATACCAGCCCAGTTAACGTCGTATATAGAATGTATCGTGACGAAAGTGCGGGGAATGCGAGTAATGGAGCCATTACGCAAATCATGACGGTGCTTCAGCAAAAAAATACGCGAGAACCACGAAGCGAGTGGTTCAGCGGAGTAGCTGGTTGTCGGTTTCGGGGGCCGTTCCAACGCCGGGGAACTCTGGCATGTGGGAGTATGTGGGAGCTAAATGGCTCACCGTGGTTCGGTTTTGGGAGATCTACCACTTCCGGGGTATCCTCCGTCGGAGTAGGATAGATCCGCCGTCGGGGACTACTCGAGTCGATTGCGTAGAGTGCGGGAGCTGAATTGCTCAGGAAGTGGGAGCTAAATGGCTCAACCAAGGTAGGTGGTAGCTAAATGGCTGCATAGTGGGCAAATGACCAAGACCCCCTGTTGGGGCAGGTTCGCGATTTCCGGTGGATTTTTCTGGGCAATAAATCGGGTATTGGCTGTGAAGTAGCTCTATACTAGAGCTGCTGCTATGTCCCACTAGGCGTCACCTTTCTTTTATAACAATTACTTTTAAATTACTGGGGAACGGACTTTATTCGCACTTTAACTTGTAGAAATACAATTTGGGAGGACCTATTGGTATCTAATACTGAATTTGGAATGATTTTATTTAATAATTTGAGTTGGAAAGAAACCTTATCATCTACTACAACTAGTTGAGATTTGAATCCTATCTCATACATTTATAGCACTACTACGACTATCTTGTGCTAAATTGTAGTACTAGATCAGGTGGGTTCGGCACGAATCTATAGATACAAACTGGGAACTAATTGAGAATCAACACCCCCCCCCCCCCCATGAACAGACTGACAGAGATTGAGACTGAGACAGACTGAAAAAGACCGAGACTGCGACTGAGACTGAGTCTGAGTCTGAGACTAAGTCTGAGACAGAGACTGAGACAGAGACTGAGACAAACAACTAGACTGCGACAGCGACTGATACTGAGACTGAACTGAGACTGAGACTGAGATTGAGATTGAGACTGAGATTGAGACTTAGACTGAGACTGAGACTGAGACTGAGTTTGATACTGAGACAGAGACTGAGACTGAGACTGAGACTGAGATTGAGATTGAGACAGAGACAGAGACTGAGACTGCGACTAAGACTGAGACTAAACTGAGACTGAGACTGAGACTGAGACAACGACTGATACTGAGACAGACTGAGACTGCGACAACGACTGATACTGAGACAGACTGAGACTGCGACTGAGACTGAACTGAGACTGAGACTGAGACTGAGACTGAGACTGAGATTGAGATTGAGACAGAGATTGCGATTGAGACAGAGACAGAGACTGAGACTGCGACTAAGACTGAGACTAAACTTAGACTGAGACTGAGACTGAGACAAACTGAGACTGCGACAGCGACTGATACTGAGACTGAACTGAGACTGAGACTGAGACTGAGATTGAGATTGAGACTGAGATGAGATGAGACTGAGATTGAGACTGAGACTGAGACTGAGACTGAGACTGAGTTTGATACTGAGACAGAGACAGAGACTGAGACTGAGACAGACTAGGACTGCGACTGAGACTGCGACTGAGACTGAGACTGAGACTGCGACTGAGACTGAACTGAGACTGAGACTGAGACTGCGACTGAGATTGAGATTGAGACAGAGACAGAGACTGAGACTGAGACTGAGACAGACTGAGACTGCGACTGCGACTAAGACTGAGACTAAACTGAGACTGAGACTGAGACTAAGACTGAGACTTAGACTGAGATTGAGATAGAGACTGAGATTGAGACTGAGACTGAGACTGAGACTGAGACTGAGATTGATACTGAGACAGACTGAGACTGAGACCTATTCTGAGACTTCTGGTGAAAACCAGCTCATGTAAATTTGAATGTTTTGACTCAACTTATTCATCAGGCGATTTAATGAAATTGTTTTGATTTGTAATTTACGTTATGTTTAGGCAATTTTATTTGATTATTCGTACCATGGTTGGTAAATATGTTTGTTTTGGGTTGAGTTGGGGGGTCTCTTAAACTCTTTGCGCTCAATACCATTTGTGTGAATCAATGGTCTATAGAACTAAGAAAAATAACTTCTCCGACCTTTAATTCTCCATGTTAACTCTTGTAGTCAGTCAGGTTTTCCCAATTGAATCACCCAAACGACGAATCGAAGCTCAAATGGACTCCCATTAAACGCTCAATCATACCCATCAGATGTTTGCCGGTCGCTCTAATCATAAGTAATTGGGGCAATCCGGAGATTTTTTTTTCTGCAAACTCATCGCAAACATCCGATCGGCGTTGATCTCAGTAGGCTGGAATGCTGCAAAATCCTTGAACTCATCAGTAGGCGGTCGATGGCTCTGATCAATGGAACTCAGGAGATGGCCCATCTTCGAAATTCAATATCAAATTAAAATGGCATAAAAGGATCCACTTTCATCCTCGTGTGCTTGCTTGGAGGTCAGCCATGGCTCATTGAATATCCGTTTTTATGTTGTCCGTCCATATTCGTACATACGTCTATATATAACCCAGGAACGTTGGTCGTCGTCGTTGACATGAGTCTTGCCCGACACATGCCCCCGCCGAATATTCGTTTTCCAATTCCATTCGGAAGTCACGTGACACGAATGGCGAAAAACATCTCCGTGTCGGTTGGCTTCCCAAGGGTGGACATGGAGCCGTGTGGTGAAAAAGACATTGGGATGTGTGATTTCCTTTCCCGAGCTTGCTGGCTGGGTGCCGATGAAAATCCGAAGGCATGTGCAGTGCTCTGCATGTGAATGAGGAATTAGCAGCTGGAAACGCGTGTTTTGCTGGCGAAGGCCGACGACGGTTGGTCAGCTGCAGTGGAACTGTGAAAATATTATGACGCACCTTGGAGGCTAAGCTGGATCGTTTTGGAAAGAAAGGCACGTTGCGTTTATTTTTGAACCGTTCGTGAAACATGGTACCGCTAGGGGTAGAGGGTCGTTCGTGAAAAGCAGCATAATTCCGCTGTAAACAAGCCAACCGGTGGATGTTTTTTTTATGATTGTTTCTCCTTCTAATACAATTACGAACTGATTTGCTGAAAATTGATTCAATTTATTTAAATAAGGAAATCGATAATTTGTTTTTAGAATCAGAAATCTTACGCCATGCCCTCGGTCAGACCCAACCTCTTCACACTGGAGTTGCGTATGCAAATTCCGGCGGGTATTATTATTTTTCTCGATCTGTCTATTCAGGGAAACAAAGAAAGGAAGTACGCAAATCAGTTAACCGTCGATTCGATGCGGTGCGACCTGTTGCCTATACTGATACCCACCACAATGCACCAAGTCCACATTAAGCCCGTCAAAGCTGCTTAGGCAGATTTCAATCATCGCGTCATTATAATCGTTACAGCTGAAAATTGGACAATCCAACTAGGAATAATAACTCCATCCACCGGACCTTAGAGTAAATTCGATTTGCGATTGTTCCAGTTTTCAGCTCACACTCCAGCTCGCGGGTTGCTCGCTTTGGGTACGTCCGCTGAATAATTCATCGGCCCCTCGAGCTCCGCCCCCCTCCTTCGCCTTGGCCTGGATGTCATCGATTCCGTGAAACTTTGAACGAATTTAGTGCGTTCGAAAGGAAGTTTACGGCCAATCCAATCACGGCCCTCATCTCCCCAGAAGCTCGCCATCCAGTCGTACATACAATGCAGCAGTAATATTCGCAAACGAGCACAATTTACATAAAATAAGTTGGGCAAAAACACAGAAACTTTGATTATGCCAGACATGTGCGAGGAGAATGGGATTTTTTGTTGCTGCGCTGTCGTAGAGCTTCCTGCTTTGGTTACGTTGATACAGACCGAACAAAGGAGAGGACAAATCCTGTGGGTGATGGCATATTTGAAATTCTAGACCCGTTGTTTTTTTCCATCAGAATTCATAGACGACGGCGAACGGATTTGCCGGTGGCGAAGATTATGATAAGGAAACTATCTTATTCGCGCAGTCCGGTGGTTCGATGTTTATGGTGCTTGATAGGAAGTGAGCTGTCGTTTGCGTAATTATATGTTTGTTTTTTTTCTCAAGTAGGATGGCTTCAGCTGCAATAAGGAATTAATCTTATCTAGGGTGGGTTGTCTTGAATATATTGATTGCGAAGTGGGTTTCAACTAGATAAGAGGAGCTTCAACTTGGTTGAACTGCTTAGACGACAATTTTCAGGAATGATTGATTTTGATTCACTGCTAATTTAAAATTATCTTCTTTCGTTTCAGGTATGAACATGTCCATATCGCTACAAGGGGCTACGCAATGTTGTGGTCTTGAAAGAGCAAAAAGATGGTAAGAAGCAATTCAACTTACTGCCAACTTTCAACACTAAATTAGCCTTAAGATAAATCTTTAAGGAAGGCTTATCTTGAATCTACAAAAGCACACAATTCAACTCGCACAAAACAAATGGAAACTGAAATTCCCAAAAGGCAGCCCCCATTTCGTCTTTATCTATTTTATGATAACTGGCATGTGTACTTTCATAGTTTCATGATAAGGCTTGCTTAAAAAATTACACTAGTCGGCAGTGTTTCACTCCCATCGACTAAATATGTAGAATTTAATAGATATTGCCTCGCTGATTCCAATTATGGGCTCAGAACGTCCAGTTTTTGAGAAAAATGAAATTTAAAGTCACAAAAACGCGTATTTCCGTCGAATTAAGATTTTCCTGTTTAACAACTAGAATATTGGCTCCGCACTTTGAATATTTGGCTTGGATTTTATA
This sequence comes from Aedes koreicus, assembly GCA_024533555.2. NCBI lineage: Eukaryota > Metazoa > Arthropoda > Insecta > Diptera > Culicidae > Aedes > Aedes koreicus. Next base: position 552,729 of record JAHHFK020002446.1, on the reverse strand, counting down.
GAATAAACTAAGCTAAATCGATTGGTGCTCACAGTTTTTTTTTTTCTAAAGGCCAGTATCGACTTAAAAAGTAGAGAGTTAACGGAATTTTGTTCAATATTACCAAGCGGAATTTTGACAATTGATCTGCATGGAACGAAATGTCACCTTCCCTTACGGAATCATCGAGCGGAATATTTTTCCGAAAGTAAAAGTGACAGCTCCGATTAGTTTGCGTGGATACCTTACAAATTCCAATCTTATTTTTCGTTCTTTAGGTCGGTATCGTGTTCAAAAGAAATTTCTTTTTCTATCCCAAACCCATGTTATATTCCGTTTACTGAATCGGAAAAGTAAAGAATCGAAAAGAAATTTCTGCAGCAGTACCGACCTGAAAAGAACGAATAATAAAATTGGAATTTGTAAGGTTTCCACGCAAACTAATGGGAGCTGTCACTTTTACTTTCGTAAAAATATTTCGCTCGATTATTCCGTAAGTGAAGGTGACATTTTGTTCCATGCAGTTCAATTGTCAAAATTCCGCTTGGTAATATTGAACAAAATTCCGTAACCTCTTTACTTTTTAGGTCGATACTGCTCTTTTTCAGTGGATACTACTGCAGAAATTTCTTTTCGATTCTTTACTTTTTCGTTTCAGTAAACGAAATTTAACATGGGATTGAGATAGGAAAACACAATTCTTCCGAGCTCGATACCGACCTTAACACGTATGCTTGATGAGTAAAACTGATTTTTATTAAAAAAAAAACAATTACAAATTCGTAAAGACATTATGTATTCCTCTTTCTACAAGGTAGTTTGCCATTCAAATGTGGCATGGTATACCATCACGTAGAAAGAAAGACCCATTCCTCAGCCAGCAGTCCATTTCAATAGGCCTAGCACTATTGAGCGGTGTCTTGTTTTAGAGTTAGAATAGGAGTGAGCAAGATAGCACTAAAACACGCAAACACTCAAACGAAAAAAGAACAGACAAAGCCAAAAGACTGTGTGTATTGGCCAATGCTGCTCGAGGGAGTAGGCAAATGAGATGTCGAAAAAAGAAAGCATGAATCCTCAAGCGCACAAGACTCGTGTCTGCTGACTTGCTGTCTTGCTTTGGCGTAAATTAGTGCTCATGTTCCCTCTTTTCAGACTTGCACAATCATTCCCAATTTAATTCAGAGCTAGCTACAACAGTAGTACGGACGCGTTTTTGATTTTTTTCTAAAAATGTCGCGTATTTATCTGAACGATCCGGACAAATTTGGTTGTATTTGTGGAGACGTGATACTAAAAAAAACAGCAAAGGGGATTTACATCATTGGTGCAAACAGCATATCAGCTGTATTTTGGCGAGGAGCTTCCCAATCGTGAGTTACCATGGGAACTCCGGTTACTCATGCTTTCGAACATTGCTTGCTTGGATGAATGGTACGCACAAAATGCTAATCTTTTGCCAAACCTATGGTGTGGACTAATCCAAGCAATCATATGAGCGATTGTTACTTTTGTATGACGAAAACTCATGGATTCTCCAAAGCGTTGAAGCACAAAATTGAATACCCATCAAGGCCAACATTGCACTCCGAGGCAATGCCGGTTCCAATATCTTCAAATATTGCTGGACGTGCTGATGAGTCGGATTCAGAATCAGGCGAGTTTCAGGATGATCCAGATTTTTTACCTTCGGGGTCTGAAGAACCACATTCTATAACCCAGGAGGAGCTGAACGGTTTGGTTCGAGATTTTTAGCTACCCAAGACAAAAGCGCAGCTGTTAGCTTCAAGGGTAAAGCAGTGGAATATCCTGGAAAGAGGTGTTAAGTTATCACCTTATCGGAAGAGACATTCAGATAACATTACATATTTTTCAATTGACGGGGAATTTGTTTTTTCCAATAATATCGAAGGTCTAAAAGAAGAGCTACAGTTAGAGTATCACGCATCTGACTGGAGGCTCTTCATTGACGAAGGAAACTTATGAGCACATAAAATGCACTTCTGGAAAAAAAAACAAATACTCGGAACATCAGTGGACTCTCTGTGCAGACCTTAAGGTAGTGGCATTGCACACCAGCCTACGTGTTAGAAAACAATCTGTGAGGGTTAATGGATTCAGGAAGGTCTATTTTGTTAAAACCAAGCCCAACATTCAAAGGCCAGAGTAAAAATGAAATATGGCTTGCGGGTAAACTCGTTTTTCAAAAAAGTTACTATTTCTACTAGTGTTATCTTGTGAAAATTGCCTCCAATTTCTTGAAACCCTTCTAAACCCTTCTAAGAAATTCCTCAACTTCTTGAAGTCCTCAAAATTATTTAAGGACTAATCTAACTTCTTGTAGCTCCGCAATTTTTTTAGAAATCCGCCAACATCTCGAAGTTTATGATAACTTCAGAATTTCCCCAACTTTTTGAAGTCCCTGAAAACTGGTAAGAGTTTCCGCAACTTTTCTTAATAATCCAGCTTTTCGAAGTCTCTACAATTATTTAAGAATCAACTTAACTTTTGGTTTCTCCTCAACTTTTTGTAGTCTTTAAAATCTACAAAGAGTTTCTCTAAAATATTATCTAAAATTTACATAAATTTTTTCGGGAATTTTGTTCAATTTTTCGAAAATCTCGGAAGTCTTGAAGTCCTTGAAGCCTTTTTTAAGAAATGTTTCGTTTTCTCGAAGACCCAGAAGATATTCAAGAATCTATACAATTTCTTCTAGAATTCTCCAACTAAGCAAAGTCTCTAAGACTTAAGAATTTCCCATTTTTTTTGAAGTCTCTAAAACTTCTAATAATTTCCTCAACTTCTCAAAATAATTCAACTTTTCAAAGAATCAAACTAACTTCTCGATACTCCACCACTTTGAGTGCTTAAAATCTACAGAGAATTTCCCAAAAATTCCCTAAAAATTTTCGAGAATTTTCTCCCATTCCTCGAAATTCCATTGAAGTTCCTTAAGCCAAGTGTTAGAAATTCTTTGACTTCTCGAATCTCCTGAAATTGTATTATCAATTACGCAATTTCTCTGTTTTTAAAACCTTCTATGAAATTCAAATACCCTAAAGAACTAAGGTTTAACAAAAATTTGTAAATTCATAAGAACCACAAAGAATTCCTTCAAATTTTCAAAAAAAAAAATGCAACTTTTCAAAGTCTCTACAATTAAAGGGTGTCCACGATGAAATTGCCACACTATGAAATTGCTCTAACTTTTTAACCGTTGGGTAGAATTTAATGAAAATTTGGTTGAATTTAGTTCATAGTGCATTATTTACATCCTGCAAGTTTTAAAGTCCTGTGATCAAAACTCGCGGAAATGGAGTCGAAAGAACAGCTCGTGCGTGATAAAATCTTGCGCATTCATTACGAGAACAAGGATCTCTCGTATCGTTCCATCGCTAAAACGTTGGGAATCGCGAATTCCACGGTGTCGCGAGTGATTAAGCGGTTCGAGGAACGGTTGACCACCGATCGGAAGCCCAGAAGTGAAGGAAAAAGTATTCCATACAACACCAAAAATCACAACCGCGTAGTTGGGGCCTTCAACCGAAATCCGAACGCCTCCGTTCGGGATGTGGCTAAGAAGCTGCACCTAAGCCGAAGTTTTGTCCAGAAGGCCAAAACTAAGGCTGGGCTTCGAACGTTCAAGGTACAAAAGGCCCCTAATCGCGACGAGAAGCAGAACAAGTCCGCCAAAACCCGTGCCAGGAAGTTGTACCTCAACATGGTGACGAAAGTTGAATGCTGCATCATGGACGACGAAACATATGTGAAGGCCGACTTCAAACAGATCCCCGGCAACCTTTTTTTCATGGCCAAGGATAAATTCAGCGTTCCGCAGCATGTCCGCACTCAGAAGATGTCCAAATTTGCGAAGAAATTCCTGGTTTGGCAAGCCATCTGCACGTGCGGGAAGCGGAGTGCACCTTTCGTGACCCAGGACACGATGAACGGACAGGTGTACATAAAAGAGTGCCTCCAGAAGCGGCTGCTTCCTCTCCTGAAGGCCCACAACGTCCCAACAATCTTCTGGCCGGATTTGGCCTCATGCCACTACTCCAAGGACGTGCTGAAGTGGTATGCGGACAATAAGGTCAATTTCGTGCCGAAAATGTTCAACCCTCCCAACACTCCGGAGCTCCGCCCCATCGAGAAGTACTGGGCGATTATGAAGCAGCACCTTCTTAAACGACCTAAGGTAGTGAAGACTGTCGAGGAACTGAAGAAAGTATGGGTTTACATGCAAAAAACGGTTGATTCACAGGTTGTGCAGAATCTTATGGCCGGGGTTAAGGCCAAGGTGCGGGCATTTGCGTATGGACTGTAAATAAAATACGAGTAAAATGGTAAAATGAAGTTTAATAGTTATTTCTCAATCCCTGAAAATTTGATGGCAATCGGATGAAAACTCGAATTTTGCGAATCAATTTTGTGTGTGGCAATTTCATCGTGGACACCCTTTATTTTAGAATCAATCTAACTTTTAAATCTTTTCGACACTCCACAACTTTTTGAAGTCCAGCACTTCTTTAAAAAATTTCGGAAGTTTTCTCCAATTTCTTGAAATTCCATCAACTCTTGAATTCCCTAAAGACTTTTTGAGAAATGTATCAACTTCTCGAAGCCCAGAAATTACATAAAAAACTACCCTATACTATAGAGAACCCTGAAAAGTTTAAAGAAATTCGAAATCCCTAAAAAACTTAAGAACTTCACAAACTTTTTAAAGTCCCTAAAAACTTCCAAAAACTTCTACAAATTCTCAAAATAATCCAACTTTTCGGAGTCTGTACAATTATTTAAGAATCAATCTAAATTTTCGATACCCTCCACTTTTTTGAAGTTCTCAAAATCTACAAAAAAAAATCCTGAATATTTTGGGAATTTTCTCCAATTTCTCGAAATTCCACTAACTAGAAATGCTTCAACTTCTCGAAGCCCAGAAATTATTTTAAAAACTACCCAACTTCTCTATTTCTTAAAATCTTTTAAAAAAATTCACCATATTGTTGAAGTCCTTAAAAAAAAGTCCCTGATAACTTCAAAGATATTTTTCAACTTCTCAAAATAAACCGAGTTTTCGAGGTCTCTACAATTATTTAAGAATTAACTTAACTTCCCGATCCTCCACAACCAGTCCTTAAAATTTACAAAGAGATCCCCAAAATTTTTCGGGAATTTTCTCCAATTTCTCGAATTTATCTTTACTCTTGAAGTTCCCAAAGGCTTTTTCAGAAATGCTTCCACGTCTCAAAACCCCGAAATTATTTATAAAACTATCCAACCTCTCTATTCCCATAAGTCACAATTTTTTCGAAGTCTCTAAAAACTTAACCCCACAAACTTTTTGAAGTCCTTAAAAACTTCAAAAAAAAATTTCAAGTTCTCAAAAAACTCCTTATTTTTAAGCATCTACCTAACTTTTCGATACTCTCCAACTGTTTGAAATCCTTAAAATCTACAAAGCGTTTCCTTAATTTTTTCCGGGAATTTTCTCTAATCTCTCGAAATTCCACTTAAGCTGGAAGCCCCAGATGTCTTTTAAGAAATGCTTCAACTTCTCGAAAATTATTTAAATTATTCCGAAAATTATTTAAAACTTTCTCCGATTTTTTGAAGTCCTTAAAACCTATAAGAATTTCCTCGACTTCTCAAAATAATCCAACTTTTCAAAGTCTCTAAAATTATTCAAAAATGAACCAAGCTTCTCGATACTCCTCCATTTTTGAAAGTCCTTCAAATCCACAAATAATTTCCCTAAAATTTTACCTAAAATTTATAGGTAATTATTTAAATTTCTCGAAAATTCACTAATTCTTGATGTTCCTAAAGCGTCTTTTAGAAATGCTTCAGCTTCTCGAAACCATTGAAACAACATTAAAAATCACCCAACTCCTCTTTTCCCTATATTTTTTTTTAAAGCAAATCCAAGTCATTAAAAACAAGAACTTCGCAAACTTTTTTAAGTCCTTAAAAACTTCCAAAAATTTCTACAAATTCTCAAAATAATCCAACTTTTTGGAGTCTCTACAATTATTTAAGAATCAATCTAACTTTTCGATATTCTTCATTTTTTTGAAGTTCTTAAAATCTACAAAAAAAAATTCCTGAATATTTTGGGAATTTTCTCCAATTTTTCGAAATTCCACTAACTAAAAATGCTACAACTTCTCGAAGCCCAGCAATTATTTCTCTATTTCCTAAAATCTTTTTAAAAAAAATCACCACCCAACCTAAACTTAAGAATTTTACGATACTACTTTTTGAAGTCCCTGAAAACTTCAAAGATTTTTTCAACTTCTCAAAATAATCCAAGTTTTCGAGGTTTCTACAATTATTTAAGAATCAACTTAACTTTCCGATCCTCCACAGCTTTTTCAAGTCCTTAAAATTTACAAAGAGATCCCCAACATTTTTCGGGAATTTTCTCCAATTTCTTGAAATTCTCTTAACTCTTGAAGTTCCCAAAAGCATTTCCAGAAATGCTTCCACGTCTCGAAACCCCGAAATTATTTATAAAACTATCAAACCTCGCTATTTCCTAAAGTCACAATTTTTTCGAAGTCCCTAAAAACTTAACCCCACAAACTTTTTGAAGTCCTTAAAAACTTCAAAAAAAAATGTCAACATCTCAAAATACTACTTTTTTTAAGTATCTACAATTGTTTAAGAATCAACCTAAATTTTCGATACTCTCCAAATTTTTGAAATCCTCAAAGAGTTTCCTTAAACATTTTCGGGAATTTTCTCCAATCTTTCTAGATTCCACTTACGCTGGAGCCCCTGATGTCTTTTAAGAAATGCTTCAACTTCTCGATGTCCCGAAAATTATTAAAAAATTTCTCCAATTTTTTGAAAATCTTTAGACTTATAAGAATTTCCTCAAATTCTCAAAATAATCAATTTTTTTAAAGTCTCTAAAATTATTCAAAAATGAACCAAACTTCTCGATACTCCTCCATTTTTGAAAGTCCTTCAAACCTACAAATAATTTCCCTAAAATTTAACCTAAAATTTCTCAGGAATTATTTAAAATTCTCGAAATTTCACTAACTCTTAATGTTCCTAAAGCCTTTTTTTAGAAATGCTTCAGCTTCTCGAAACCATTGAAATAACATTAAAAATCACCCAACTTCTCTATTTCCCAATTTTTTTTAAGAAAATCAAAGTCCTTAAAAACTTAAGAACCTCACAATCTTTTTTAAGTTCCTAAAAACTTTCAAAATTTTCTACAAATTCTCAAAATAATCCAACTTTTTGGAGTTTCTATAATTATTTAAGAATCAATCTAAGTTTTCGATACCCTCCATTTTTGTGAAGTCCTTAAAATCTACAAAAGAAAATTACTGAAATATTTTGGGAATTTTCTCCAATTGCTCCTTAAAAACTTAAAAAAAAAAATTCAACTTCTAAAAATACTCCTTTTTTAAGTATATACAATTGTTTAAGAATCAACAGAACTTTTCGATACTCTCCAATTTTTTGAAATCCTTAAAATCTATAAAGAGTTTCCCTAAAAATTTTCGGGAATTTTCTCCAATCTCTCGAAATTCCACTTACGCTGGAAGCCCCTGATGTACTTTAAGAAATGCTTCAACTTCTTGATGTCCCGAAAATTATTTAAAACTTTCTCCGATTTTTTGAAGTCCTTAAAACCTATAAGAATTTCCTCGACTTCTCAAAATAATTCTTTTTTTCAAAGTCTCTAAGAGTATTCAAAAATTAACCAAACTTTTCGATACTCCTCCATTTTGAAAGTCCTTCGAATACACAAATAATCTCCCTATAATTTAACCTAAAATTTCTCGGTAATTATTTAAATTTCTCGAAATTTCGTTAACTTTTGATGCTCCTAAAGCCGTTTTTTAGAAATGCTTCAGCTTCTCGAAGCCATTGAAATAACATTAAAAATTACCCATCTTCTCTATTCCCTAAAATGATTTAAGAAATTCTAAGTCCCTAAAAACTTAAGAACTTCACAAACTTTTTAAAGTCCCTAAAAACTCCCAAAAATTTCTATAAATTCTCAAAATAATCCAACTTTTTGGAGTCTCTACAATTATTTAAGAATCAATCTAACTTTTCGATATTCTTCATGTTTTTGAAGTTCTTAAAATCGGCAAAAAAATATTGCTGAATATTTTGGGAATTTACTCCAATTTCTCGAAATTCCATTAACTAGAAATGGTTCAACTTCTCGAATTTATTTAAAAAATCACCCAACTTCTCTATTCCCTGAAATCGTTTAAGAAATTCACCATCTTGTCGAAGTCCCTAGAAACAATTATGAATTTCTTTAACGTCTTGATGTCCTATGTTTTCAAAGAATTTCTCAAACTTTTTCAAATAACTCGCAGTCCCAAAATTATTTCAAACTAAACCTAACCTCTTGACTCAACTTTTTTATGGCCTTAAAATCTACAAAGAATTTCGCAAACAATTTTCGGAAATTCACTCCAACTTCTCAAAATTCCACTGACTCTTGGAGCTTCTAAAGCCTGTTTGTAAATTAATTAAAAACCTACCCCAATTCTCTATACCTTAAAATCTTTTAAGAAATGCACCATCTTTAAGAAAATCTTAAAAACATTTAAGAATTGCACGTACTTTTTAAAGTCTCTAAAAACTTCAAAGAATTTCTTCAACTTCTCAAAATATTCCAACTTTTCGAAGTCTCTAAAATGATTCAAGAATCAACTCCCCAACTTTCTTAAAATCTACAAAGAGGTTCCCTGCTTTGAACCGACTTTAAACGAAAAGTAAAAATGCTGCTCAAATTCTGGTTGTGGGTCTTCATTGGGAAAACGTGGCAATTTCCAAAATACGCTTGAGAGTCGGTTTGAACCGATTCATATCCACAGTAAAGATGCTGTTGGGGTTTTTCATAACCTCACCCTCATTTTTTTTCCGCAGCACCATTGCTTCGGTTAGCGCAGCTAGGGCCATTAACAGGCCCCTAGTGTTTCGTAGGCGCCGTTTGGAAGTGGGATTTTGTTAGACCTTAATCACCATCCATTCATTGGCACGGTAATCAAGAGGTCGCTAAGCATCGTGTATTAGGGGTCACCTATGTGTAGTAGACTTCTACTACTGGAACAAGCGTTTCGTAGTGCTATATTTAGTAGATCTTAACGGATACTGTCGACAATACCCGGCTTATCTAGGCTGTACAGTTATACAAGATAATAAGACTTAATTAGCTTATTTTAACCCCAAAGCATGTGTCTGATGTAGCTTGCTTTGTTTTTGACGCACACAATCATTGTCATGACAGTTTTTGGAAAGCCTTGCTTCTTTGTGGTTGTTCTTTTGATTCTTGATAGTGAGGCTCACATTTTGATTGTAGGTAACGACAATAACATTTTCAAGATAAACACAATTAAACTAAACTTTTGTTTCAAATGTATTGATGAACTTCAGCCTTGAAATGTCGGAAAAGTTACATGAAACGCTAAGAAATAATTAAACGATCAACAGAAAGCTCTAAAGAAGAAATTTGTTATAGTTGGATTCGATTTCCGTGAATCAAATCCCGAAAAAGGCATCAATTGTTTTCAGGAATCGAAAACGAAAAACAAATATAGTAATTTTTGGGCCATTCAAAAAGAAAGTTAAAGCAAAATCTTCTGTACTTAAGAATCCTTAGATGATCTGTCATTAAAGCTAATATAGAAGGATTGCAATTGGTATATGGTTGTCTCATCTGAGGGATGCCACCAGCACTGCAACTGTGTACACTGAAGGATTTTACACGTCGTTTCCGATTTATCTCAGGGTTCGGCTATCTCCTCAAAATAAACACTGAATGTAATGTTTCCATCAGTATAATATCCATTAATATTATTCCGCGGCATGTATACAAGCATCTTAGAAAAAAAAAGTCCAAACCCAAATAATCTATCCCCTAATTTAATAGCTCTCCAGCTCTTAACAGCTCTATCAACAATGCATTCCTTTCGCCCATTTCCATCCAGCAGATTCCAAACCCAAAACCATTCAGCGATCAATATCAAAACAAATTTATATTCACACTCGACAATTCCCCACTCCCCTCGCTTCCTTCAAGATGTCTTAACGACAAAAACATGTGTACCGAATTGCCATCCATTCTCGCGTGGCAATAAGATCAACACTAATTCCGAAACGCTCCGAACTGCTCCTCACCCGACCCGTCCAAAATTAAGCCTTGACAGTTCCCCGTTTTATTTTTATGGACCATTCAAAATGTGCTGTTGGTATTTACTCGGCAACTAATAGCCCGTTGGATTGAGCGGTTAATTTCTTCCCTTGGTGGTGTCAAAGATCCCGGCCAAGCAACGCAGTGGGAGATATATGGAATGCACTTTTTTCATCTTGGTGCGTCCGTTCCTGAACTGGCATTCAGTGAGTGCGATACAATTTCCGCACGGCGATTGAACCTTGAAGAGCGCTGTAAATCTCGCTGCAGTGGCGCAGTGGAATGATTCATTTCTGGGGCATCCGGTGGCGCGAAATGGTGACCGTGATTTAGGACGGCGTTTCTCAAGTAAGCAATTTATCTGCGAACGATTCCGGATGAGTCGATCAAAATTCCAACCGGCATAAACGTATGAAATTAATAACAGTTCATGATGCAATTGAACCGCAATAAACCCCCGTCATCGGTGGGAGCTGTCCGGTAGAACTGTGCATTGTTTTGATCGCTATCAGCGGCTCGAAATCTGCATTCACTTGACTCTGGGGCTTGCTGGATAGCCTCGCCTGGAATGGGGCGGAGGAGCGTAAAATACAATCTATTTGCTTTGCTTTTCTTTCGTTCAAGGTAGTCAGTCTGTCTTTTCTCTGGAACGGGTGGAAATGGGTAGGAACGGGATGAAGCGTTTGTGCGGATGGATACTACGAACCAGGGCCGATTTGCAGCAAGTGGTGCATTTATTACACGGTGAACCCCCGAGGGCGGAAACACTCGTTCTTGCAAAGGAGTACACACTCGAGGGTGCGATGAAAGCGAACGACCGGGCACTCCAGGGTTCCTAATCCGGTAGAGTATATGTCGATGGTAGATTAAGATGTAGAAGAAACTATAAGTTAGAAGAAGTGGGTTTCGATCACCAATTTTCAGTTAAGTGAACTTTTTCTCCACTTCTAGTGGAATCATATTATAATCACTTGCAGGCCGGCATGTACCGAACTATTGTGAAGACTGGTAAAAAATGTGGAAAGATGTTTTATAATGATGAATTTGAAATATTGGCCAGGATTAAGAGCTTCTGTCACATTTTGCGACACTGCAATTCTGATGAGTTCTTCAAGTGCTCCAAGCTCGACACATTCCATCAAATGCGTTGTCGACCCATACGATGTTCTGGATTCCTCTGATTCCTCTGATTCTCGCTTCCTAGTGATGACCATAATAACCATAAACCGCTTCCGACAATATGGTCCTGTACGCACTTACGACTCTCGTGGCAATGGGCCGGACTATTCAGTTTCACTCGGTTCTGCTTGGTATGCAACGAAGTCACCCAGACTATACCTCAGCAGCTCAGTGTCGACGAGAATACACTAGCCAGAAGTTGCCTCTTGGTAATGCTGGGACCAAAGGTCTTAGGCATGGATCTACAGTGCTGGACAAAATAAATTATACACCACATCAATATTGTTGTCCTTCGTCTTCGATATTTCAGCTGATTTAAATGGTATAAAGGGTAAGTCTCTTCTGGGTATTTTTATGTGTGCGCGCGCGCGTGTGTGTGTGTGTGTGTGTGTGTGTGTGTGTGTGTGTGTGTGTGTGTGTGTGTGTGTGTGTGTGTGTGTGTGTGTGTGTCCAATCTAACACCCACTGACCGGCAGTGGAATTATGGAAGAAATCTGTTGTGACCATTGAAAGCAGCTTTAATCCGGGAGTTAACTTTCAATCCGTGCCTTTTTCAGGATGTCTGGAGAGTCACGCCCATTCCGAGGTTACTTTCACACGCAATAAGCTCCGTATGTAAACATGACCGTTTTCATGTGGATAACGGTAACGTAAACACACTTCCAACTTCAAAAATAATCTAACCTGGCGCGTATATATTGTATATAAATGTTATAACTGGTTGGGTCTCACCATATTTCGCTGGTCCGCTATAAGTCTCACTCTTCTGGAATTGCGTTGTTCCCTTTGCACAAGACTCGTCTCCTTTGTTTGTTGAATTCTCTTCCCTTGGTAGGAGTGTTTTCTATGGGTGTTCTCTTTTTTTTCTTCGACTTTTCGTAATGTTATCCTTTTGTTGATCTTGAAGTGCTTTAACCATCCTTTGATGTAGGGTCCATATTGTCTCGGTGTTTCTGCTTTTGAAGAGCTGACTTTAGTAGCGCGTTTCGGGACTGACAATGTGTCATAAGGCACCACTCGCGGCCATGGGATAGAGAAGAGAACAGGAGAAAGGAAAGAAGCATTAGTAACTGGTAACATGCTATGCACATGTGAGATTTTCATGGTGATATTCTCACAACGGCCGTTCAGAATGGTTCGACGGATGCATATGAGAGATTATTCCCGATGAGTTTCCACTCGTTTAGTCCATTCCATCACGCTTCCCTATTAAAATTCCTATGGTTATTTTTCTTAACGACCTAACTATTTGGGGTATCATCCAAACCATTAAAGAAATGGTTGGAGGATTTGTGATATCGTTCGTTTAAGGTAATTTTTTATCAGGGTTGGTTATAGAAGACAAGAAACATTTTACTACGTGTTACATTTGGGAATATCAGAGCAATGATCCCCCATCGCATCTCCAAGTGATCACTACAAGCTGTTCATTTTGTTCAGGCACTTAAGAACGTTGCACTATGGTACGAATAGCCAAATTTCGCGACAAAAATCGATAACTCGAAAACCATTAACTTTAGACATATGATGTCTTTGGAAGATTTAATTTTTAAAAAAAGATCTATCTTTTGATTTGGGGGGTGAGTAGGGTGGCCCTTTTATGTTCATAATAAAAATTCTAACTTTTTATTCTTTTGATTTAGAGGAATTGTTTCTTCTACAGAATTGTAGATAATTTAATTTCATGAAACTTTGCTCAAATTTCTATCTCATCTACGTTTCGTTTTATAACAGTTTTTCTAACTGTCCTTAGGGTGGGACTTAAAAAAACAGTTATTTCGCTCTAATTTTTTTACTTCAATTTGAATTTGAAAATGGAAAAAAAGTTATAGAGGTTGAAGTGTAAAAAAAATAATTTTTTTTCAAGATATCTTACTCACTTATTTGCAAATATTTGCAAACACGGAATACGTGAACTGAAAGTAAAAACTTCCATCTACAAGACCATAGCAAAATCGTTTGTCCCCTTTTGTCCTCTTGTGGAGTAAAACTCATTGTAAGATTGGTCATTTTGCATTTTTTCTGCATAACCTTCGATTTGCAGCATCAACAATTATCATCAAAATGCCAAACAACGTGAGATTTTTATGAAAATGTTTATATTTTTATGTTAACCCATCTCCATTTATTTATTAACATTTTTATCACAGACAAACAGACATAACACATTGAAAATTTTGCACTGTAAATCATTGTCACTAACACACCTGCGCCATCTGTTGAACACGCTTCCAACTAAGAAACATTTGAATTGACCGTTTAAGGTGTAATCGTTGATGAAACTGCAAGTGTTATGTTTGTTCGTCTGTGTTGACATATTTAAATCTATTCACAAACATTTATTTATTTATTTAAAATATACGAATGCAAATGTAAATGTATCAAGATAAATAAATTAATGTGAATAAATAAATGTAAGTAAACAAATGTAAATATGTCAACACAAACAGACAAACAGACATTACTTTAAGGATCACCCACAATAGATACGTTTGCGTTCCGTTGACGTAAATTTGACAGAAAACCTATGGGAAAACTGTCAGATTCACGCAAACGCATCCGCAACGTATCAATTGTGGGCCAGCCATTACAATTACTTCAACGATTACACCTGAAACGTTCTATTCAAATGTTTCGTAGTTGGAAGTATCGTCACAGATGGCGCACATAGTGGATTCCCTTATATTTGGCGTTAGCACACTACCCCCATCTGTTCAGCTTTATCAACCATTACAGTGTGTTCAACAGATGGCGCAGGTGTCTTAGTGACGATGATTTTTAGTGCAAAATTTTCAATGTGTTATGTCTGTTTGTCTGTGATAAAAATTTTAATAAATAAATGGAGATGGGTGAACATAAAACTATAAATTTTTTTATAAAAATCTAACGTTGTTTGGCATTTTGATGATAATTGTTGATGCTGCAGGTCGAAAGTTATGCAGAAAAAATGCAAAATGACCAATTTTACAATGAGTTTTACTCCACAAGGGGACAAAAGGGGACAAACGATTTTGCTATGGTCTTGTAGATGGAAGTTTTCACTTTTAGTTCACGTATTCCGTGTTCGCAAATATTTGCAAATAAGTGAGTAAGATATCTTGAAAAAAAAAACGTATTTTTTACACTTCAACCTCTATAACTTTTCTTATACCATAGTTAGCAACCATCTTGTATTTTCAAAATTTGCGTCCTTTCATGTCCTAAAAGTCACCCAAACAAGGTTTTCAAATTCAAATTGATATACAAAAATTAGAGCGAAATAACTGTTTTTTTAAGTGCCACCCTAAGGACAGCTAGAAAAACTGTTATAAAACGAAACGTAGATGAGATAGAAGTTAGGTTATTTGAGCGAAGTTTCATGAAATTAAATTATCTACAATTCTGTAGAAGCAACAATTCCTCTAAATCAAAAGAATAAAAAAGTTAGAATTTTTATTTTGAACATAAAAGGACCACCCTAGTCACCACCCAAACCAAAAGATAGATCTTTTTTTTTTAAGATTAAATCTTCCTACGACATCATATGTCTAAAGTTAATGGTTTTTGTTCAGGCACTTTAGAACGTTGATGCCCCCTATTCACACATAATATTTTATCACCCCAGCCGGCAGAACGCGCCCATACCCAAACACCCCATCCCTTTCTGAACCGAAGGGCAGGGTGGGCATAGACAGTATTCTTCTGCGACAAAATTGTGCCGGCATGAAAAATATTGCTCTATATTAAATAATTTATTGCGGTATTTCAATTTTTTTATTAAACGTTTATGCCGTCGACTTTATTCTTCAACTTTCAATACTTAGTGTGCCCCCTTTAGCCTGCAACACTGCTTCCTGCCTTCGCGGTATACGTTCGATAAACCTTTTTTAGGTACTTCGGATCAATATGTTCCCAGGCTGTTTCAAGAGCTTCAAAATAGTTAAGTTGTTTGGTTACCGATGTCTTGTCCATTTTATCGTCCAGATAACCTCACAGATTTTCAATCGGATTCAAACCGAAGGCTATTCGAGCATTTTGATTCGGTTTGACTTGAAGAACGCAGTAGTTTTGGTTGTCCTGTTGAAAGATGTAGTTGGTTTCCAAACCAGTTTTCCATAGAGACACCTCCAAATTTTCGCAGAACAAGTCGATGTATATATCCGCAGTCATGTTCCCATGCTATGTGCCAATCACCCCACTCCGGACCATGCGAACGCTCTCCAGACCATGATTTTCCCACCTATATGCTACAGTATCTTCTGGGTGTATCGATCCTTGTGTATTTTACCAGAAGCTCTCCGAATTCTCGAGCGCCGATTTTGTCCGAATAGCTCAAACATATTCTTGCCCGCCATAAAACCCGTTCCAGAATTCTACCGACATACCACGTATTTGTAAGGGAAAATAAAGTCACATTTTCTGGTTCGGCTTGCTAATTAAATGTAGTGTGGACGCCAAATAGCTCTTTAATCCACTGTCGTTGAGCCGTTGACGAACAGTACTTCGACCAACACTCAGATTTAGTGATTCAGTTATCCGGATATTTAACCTTTTTGAAAACACACGGAACCGACTTCAGCGGGAAAACACAACAGCTGCTATAGGGTTACAACTGTCAAAGAATGCAGTGCTGCCAAAATATTCAAACGGTTTTTAATAATATTATCGAGAAGTCCGATTTTTGAAGAGTCTAATATACTTTGTCCAAGAAAAAATATCAATTGTTGAATGATGTATGATATGTACTACCAATGACGTTTATACAAAGTCTGGGCCACCAGGCTTAACGGTATTCGTGAGATATGGAAATGTATAGTGGTATATGTGTTTCCTTACATTGTTTATCTATTTACACGGCACAGCTGTTTATGGTGATGTCAAACTTTCAGTTCACAGTATGGAATGTTATGGTGGTTTGACGTCGGCGCTCGCTTGCCCAGCAATGTTAACTATATTTTTGCTTCCAACACAAGTAAGCTGCCTGATGGGCCGGACCATACTAAACGTCATTGATGTACTACCACCCATTGCAGCACGGAAACTAAGTCCGACAGTCCTCTCTGTTAGACGAGATCAAGCTTTAATAACCACTGATTATCCTAATCATGCCATTGTATGAAGGACCAAAAACGGGTTGGGTGGATTACTTATACGTTTCGGCAACATCACTTATACGTTTCCACAGGGATAAAGAAGAATCTCCCTCCAACAACAAGATTGAACAATTGGTCATAAGCGCGAGTCATCTAACATGAGGATGCCCCAATAGGCAGGAAGAAGAGCCCGCCGTCTATTCACAAACTGTTAGCAATGGAGAGTTGGCATTCCCACTCTCCCCATCCAAGGTGCTTCAATCGGGTGCCCTGATGGTCCCTCCCATTCTCATGAAGTATTTATATATTTATTTAAATGGAAAATACTACAAGCATTCGTACCTATTATATATATGATCTTCATTCGGTTGATCCTGAAATGCAAGAAATGTTGTGAAGTGTTAAAGTCTAGAGTTCTGTGGTTCCGCACTTAAGCAGGTTTCCGTTCGTTTCCAGCGATAGCAGCAATTAACCAAAATCTTGATTTGAGGTACCCTGAAAAAGTTTGTTTTATTTTTTACTTTTTATTCTCGAGATTTTCAGCCCTGGGCTGGTTCATCTCCTGTTGTAGTCACTCAAATACCTTTTGGGTATTTTTCGTAACTTGTCCGGGGGTGAGATTCGAACTCGTGACTTTGGCGTGAGTGGTACGAATGTTAATTACTACGCCGGGGTCACCCCTGAAAAAGTTTGTTAAATCTATTGAAATTTTACAAGACTAACATTTATACATTTTAATTTATTGTTGGATGGAAATAATACGATGTGGTAAAGAAATACTAAATAATGTACATATAATAATGAAATGTTGATCACCTGGCAGCCTAGCAAAATAGAAAAGAAAATTTAAGCAAACAATAATGCGAAATAAGTTTCATATGAGTATGGTTACTGCCCAAAACCGGAAACTCAATAAATCCAAAATAAAAAAAAATAAGAGACAGGAAATTCTTCGATAACTCTTGTTTCCTACTGGGCCCTCAAATGATTCTTTATGTCTGTGAAATAGAAAATGTAACGTTTGCATTATAAAAAATGCACTTTTTTCGGATGGTGATAAAAAAAGCTAAGACAGATAATTGCTTTTGATAAATTTCCCATGGAAGGTAATTATTTAAGCTTACTTGCAAAAAAATTTTACGCCCTTGCGAGCGGCCTTCCGGCAGTTAACCGGAACATTCGCCATGGCGGACGAAATACATGCGTGTAGGCGTGCTTTTGAGATCTTTCTTCGTTTTATTTATCAATTCCTCCTCAGTTTTCGCGACAAAATTGTTGGAGTAGATCCTACGCTTTAGGTTGGCCCAGAAATTCTCGATGGGACGCAGCTGGGGGACGTTGGGCGGGTTCGCCGACTTGGGTACCACATCGATATTCAGCCGCTCCAACTCCTCCAACGATCGCTTCGAGTAGTGGGCCGACGCCAGATCCGGCCAGAACACCGCGTCTTCGCCCTTATGATATTCCTTGATGAACGACGCAACTTCCGGCAGGCATTTCGTACTATAAATTTCCCCGCCCACGGCTTTGACATCCCCAGAACGGCTTTCCCCTTCTCGCTGATTGTCAGTCACAGCAGCACTTTATTGGGGAACTTGTTGTGTGAAATGAACTTCACCTCGGAGCTCACTTCCTTCGTGGGGGAAGTAAAATACGAAGTGCCCTGCCAGTCGTTGCCATCCAGGGTGAGATAGGTCTCGTGGTCCATCACCACCGCCACGTCGCGGTTCGCTGGGAAAATCGAGTTGACCATCTTATTCAGCCGCTGCCGCTGCGTCATTGCCTGCAGCTCCAAAACCAGTGGACGCGACTTCCGCTTCCTGAAATGTATGTTCATGTTCGTCAGGAACTTTTTCACCGTTTGGCCGGTTGAACCGACCTCCCAGCCAAGCCAGCCTCGGTCTTCCTCTTCAGCACCCTTTGGAGCTTCTTGTCGCTCAGGGTCGTTGGCCGTCCGGAACCGGGCTTTCTTTCGATGCTCTGATTGTTGGCTAATAGTGCCAAGATGTTGTAGATGCCGGAACGAGCGTATCCGGCGTCCACAAAGTGCCGCACGATGTTTGTCTTCAACGCGGCGGGGTGCCGTTCTTTGAACGCGGACACTTCTGAACGGAGTTTCTTCACTGTTACCATCACGGTTAGAGTTCGACTGATAGAGCTGTCAAATTTTGTCTGCTGACTCATGGGTTACTATAATTGATGCTGCATGGGTAGTTTCGTCAGTGCGGGTGAAGGTAAACCCATGAAAAATCGGCCATTTTTGTCCGTTTTTTTTAATGCAATCGTTAGAAAACAATTTATTAACTCTTAAGTAATAAGAAGTCCAATGCTTTTAAAGGAAAACTATAAAAAATGGGGTTTTGGCCTGAAAGGTGACGAGAAAGGTCTATTGTTATTATCAATATCCTCATTTTTATAAGGTTCCTATCAGGTTCAGTTTTTGCACATCTACATGAATTTTCAAAAGACTTCACTACCACTTCTAGGGAATTTCACCCTTCCAGAACACCATTGCCAACTTGCCTCCGGATTTATAGTATTGAAATATTGGTTATTTTTGGTCTTAAACTTCTTGAAATAAGAAATTAGGCAGTTCTATCCTCATTAAGGATTGTCGGCACCACTTTTTATTTTTTTTAAATTTTAAAGTCTCGAGCTCATGGAGTTTACATCATGTGTATCTTTGGTTGGTGTCCTAACATACTCGTCGCCCTTAAAGGGCTGGATTTTCGGGATCCACCGGAAGACTTTCCGATGCCAGGGATGTTCGAATTCTGCATCCACGCAGAGAGTTGTAGGTTGATCCTTCCCGACCAGAAGGAATCAAAATTATTTCAAGTTTTGTTATTAAGTTACGCTGTTTTTATAACAGAGGTTGTTAGAATTTAGATCGCGGATGTAGTTAAAGTTACAGAAATTGTATAAAAAAATCCTCAAGAGGTAACACAATTATAGCAAACTATGGTATAAAAATAACATAAACAAAACAAACTTTGTAACAGTTTTGTTACGATGTAGCAAAATCATATCAACTGTTGTAAGAATTGATCTATTTATTCACGCAGATTGTGCCTCCCAGGGCATTATATCTTACTGAGTTATAAATAAATTCTCCAATTATTCAGATGAAAACGTCTTTAACAAATTTAAATCATAATCAGTTAGTCGTAACAAGGGTTGTTCTGATTTTGTTATTTTTATGTTATACCCTTCTGGTCGGGTTCATGTAGAATTCCAATTGGAACAATTTGGAAGGCATTCATGATTTAGGAGTCGCGCAGTCGAGCTTTCAAAAGTCGACCGTCACCCTCCGTGGATCAATCCGTGGGACGAACCATGGGTGGTCGCAATGGATCCAGTGCGTATCGACCAGGGCCCGGCAACGTCATCGTCAATTGATA
This sequence comes from Aedes koreicus, assembly GCA_024533555.2. Classification (NCBI taxonomy): domain Eukaryota; kingdom Metazoa; phylum Arthropoda; class Insecta; order Diptera; family Culicidae; genus Aedes; species Aedes koreicus. The sequence goes on along the minus strand of JAHHFK020002446.1, from coordinate 532,924 downwards.
ATAGTCAAGCGACGATGAAGCTGTTCACCATCAATATCAAATGAAAATCAAGCTCTTTCTGTTCGAGCATATCCCATATCAACATCAATACAACCACTTTCGATCTGTTTTCATGCTGTTTGTTTTTGCTTGCTTCGTGCTCAGTTCATTTTTCACAGTTAAATGAAGTTACCACCGTATTGCAATGCAGAAGGTAGACTGAATCGAAAAACCGTAGGTTCGGATCACTGCCATTATTTTATCTTTCAAAACTACCGCGATCTCCTTTTTTTACTTCGATGACACCTGAAGGGAATAAAAATGAAATTGACCACGTGTAGAAGGAGATTTGATTTTTAGTTTTTGCAACTATTTCGGACATCATTAAAATTTAGGCATCATTGAGTGCATTAGCATCTTGAATCGGAATGATGTACGAACAAGTTGATTCAATTCTAAGTTTTAGTGATAAACTCAAATTAGAAGTATATACTGAGTTCATTCCTATAACACTTCCTCGTTTTCTACTACCGTGAATACCATTACGCCGATAAGTCCATTTTCCCGACCCTCGTCAAGAAAAAAGTGAGATCAAACTACCGAAGATATTGGGGTCAATTCTGACCCATGGTGCAACTGCAATGAACGCTATCTTTTTTATTTTTAAACCAATCGGGCTGAACTTTTCTGTCATTTAATATTTTACGGAATTCATCATTTAAACATAAACATATTTTTTTAAAAACTGTTTAAGGTGGTTGTACAAAAAAATGACAGATAACATTAGTGCCACTATTGACCCGGATTTCAACCGTTCGTAGAATTTCGAAATTTTACCTTAGAGTCAATGTTTATGGTTCTGGTCTCAAAAATGCATTGAAAGAAAAAAAAAACTAGTTCCGGTAACATTGTCCATCGGGAATCTGCTACAAAGCGAAGGAAGTTTTAGTTTCGCTGTGTTAACAGAAATGCATATAAAACATTCCAGACTCATTGTAGAGAATTGGCATATTCAGCAAAGTTTCTCAGTGCGTAACGAATCGTCTTTTGATATCATCATATTAGTTCCAAATCGTGCTGCAGAGATGGCGCTGCAGTCTATATTTGTCAAATTAAGCTTTAGAGAGTTGCCGTCTTAGGTTAAGTTGTTGCGAATGTAAAATTTAGTCACTTGAGATTATCAGATTAGTTCCAAATTGCACTGCAAAGATGGTGCTGCAGTCTATCTTTGTCAAATGAAGGTCTAGAGAGTTGCCGCCTTCAGCAAAATTGTTGAGAATGTAAAATGAAGTTATTTAAAATAATCACATTAGTTCCAGATCGTACCGCAGATATGGCGCTGCAGCCTATGCAAAATGGCTGCAGCGCCATCTGCAAAATGAAGCTCTAGAAAGTTGCCGTCCTCGGCAAAGTTTCTCGGTATGCCATTTGTCGTCTTTTGGCATTATAATATTATTTCCAGATCTTGCCACTAAGATAGCGCTACAGTCTATCTTTGCTAAATGAAGCTCTAGAGAGATGCCCTCTTGGATAACGTTTCCCAGAATGTCAAGTGTCGTTGTTTTAGTTCCAGATCTTACCGCAGAGATTGCACTGCAGTCAATCTTTGTCAAATGAAGCTCAAGAGAATTATCGTTTTGGGCAAAGTCTCTCAGTATGTAATTTTTCGTCTTTTGTCATTATTATATTAATTCCAGATCTTGCCGATAGCATGGTACAGAAGCTTTACAGAGCTGCCGCCTCCGTAATTTTTTTTTAGTATGCCATTTTTCGTCTTTTGACATCATCAGATTAGTTCCAGTACAGAGAACACACATCTAAGCAGGAACAAAATGTCTTCAAAAAACTGTGTAGGAATTCAAATCGAAATACGTTATAACCTCGTTTAAAAAACTCTAACGCCTCCAAATGATTGCATTTTTTATACTGAACAACTTTGCCGAAGACGGCTACCCTCTAGAGCTTCATTTGGCATAGATAAACTGAAGCACCATCTCTGCGGCGAAATCTTAGAACATGATAATGACAAAAGGCGACATATTACATACCGAAATACTAAGACGGCAGCTCTCACAAGCTTCAATTGACAATCATATACTACAGCTCCATCTCTGTTGAAAGATCTATCTGGAACTAATATGATTACGACAAATATCACAATGAGAAACTTTGCCATAGATGTTAACTCTCCAGAGTTTCAATTGTCAAAGATAGACTGCAGTTCCATCTGTGCTGAAATAATTGGAACTAATATGATTACGTCGAAAGACGACCAATGTCTCAATGAGAAACATTGGCTAGGATGGCAACTCTCTAGAGCTTCATTTGTCAAAGATAGACTGCAGCGCCATCTCTGCGGCAAGATCTGGAATGAATATGATAATCTCACAAGACGACAAATGACATACTTAAAAAATTTGCCCAAGACAGGCACTCTCTAGCGCTTCATTTGGAATAGATAGACTGCAGCGCCATCTCTGTGGCAAGATCTGGAACTTATCTGGCAATGACAAAACACGAAAAATGACACAATAAGAAACTTTGCTTGAGGCGGCAACACTATAGCGCTTCATTTGGCAAAGATAAACTGCAGCGCCATCTTTGCGGCCTGATCTGAAACAAATATGATGATGTCAAAAGACGACAAATAACATACTGAGAAACTTTGTCCAAGACGGCAACTCCTTACAACAAGTCTGGAAAGTTTTGTATGTAATTCTGCACACACATAGAAATCAAAACCTCCTTCCCTTTGTAGTAGATTCCCGGTGGTCAATGTTACAGGAACCAGGTTTTTCCACCACCAATGCACTTTTGAGACTATAAACTTTCAAATGGCGTGCAGCATTGTGTCTAGGTTGAAATTTCATAATTCTAGAAAGGGTTGAATTCCGGGTCAATATTGATCCTAATGTCTTATGTGTCAGTTTTTTTTAATACCCGAGGAAGGTAAACATTAGCAGTTCTTCCGAAGGAAAACAATAGCACTCTGAAAAACTGACCATGTTTAAAGAAAAAAGATCGTGAGTTTTCGATGGTCCAGGAGAGTCCTTTTTACCGATTTTTCGTTACAAGCTTATAGTTGGAACTAGGAAATACGTAACGACGTGACGCATGACTATAGTCGATTGAGTCGATTCAGTACCGAATTGAAGTGAAGTATCGACTTTCATTGCTAGACAAAACTTGATTTTGTTGTTGGTTTGCTGGTTGTTGTTGTTGCGGTTGTTCGGTTCGATAAAGATTGATGGTGTCTTTGTTTTTGGAGCTAAAGGGCGATACGGTCAAAATTTGGTCAATATCAACTTGACGTATTTCTTTCAATTTTGCATTTAAAAAACCTGAACACCCCTCGTTTTGAAGGTGTGTGTGTGTAGAATGTTGCTCCTATTTTGATTTTGGAATTCACTCTTCAGTTGTCAAAATGCCGTCCAAGCAAGAAGAGCAGCGTATCAAAATTTTGCTCGCGCATCGCGAAAATCCGAGCTACTCGCACGCAAAGTTGGCAAAATCGCTAAAAGTTGCCAAATCAACCGTTACAAATGTAATTAAAGTGTTTGGGGAACGTTTGTCGACAGCCAGGAAGTCTGGATCGGGGGGAAATCGAAAACCGGAAGCCGCTGAGACGACAAAGAGAGTTGCCGGTAGTTTCAAGCGAAACCCTAACCTATCTCTCCGAGATGACGCAAATAAGCTGGGTGTATCGTCTACAACCGTGCATCGAGCCAAAAAACGAGCCGGACTATCGACTTACAAGAAGGTAGTGACTCCAAATCGCGATGATAAACAAAATACGACGGCCAAAGCGCGATCCCGGAGGCTGTACACGACGATGCTGACGAAGTTTGACTGCGTGGTAATGGACGACGAAACCTACGTCAAAGCCGACTACAAGCAGCTTCCGGGACAGGAGTTTTATACGGCAAAAGTAAGGGGAAAGGTAGCAGATATTTTCAAGCACACGAAACTGTCAAAGTTCGCAAAGAAATATCTGGTTTGGCAAGCCATCTGTACATGTGGCTTGAAAAGCAGCATTTTCATAGCTTCCGGGACTGTCAACCAAGAAATTTACGTGAAAGAGTGTTTGAATAAACGTCTGCTGCCTTTCCTGAAGAAACACGGTTGTTCCGTACTGTTTTGGCCGGATTTGGCATCTTGCCATTACGGTAAAAAGGCCATGGAGTGGTACGCCGCCAACAACGTGCAGGTGGTTCCCAAGGACAAGAACCCTCCCAACACGCCAGAGCTCCGTCCAATTGAGAAATACTGGGCTATTGTCAAGCGGAACCTAAAGAAGACCAAAAAAACTGCTAAGGACGAGCAGCAGTTCAAGGCAAACTGGCTTTCTGCGGCGAAGAAGGTGGACAAGGTGGCTGTACAAAATCTGATGGCAGGGGTCAAGCGTAAGGCCCGGCAATTCGGATTTGGAAAAGCGGAAGCCTAACTGAATATTTTTCCTGAATTTTATACTAATTGAACTTGAAAAAGAAATTTAATTTGATTTTTTAAATAAACGATTTCACCGATTTACACGCGTTTTCCCTTGACCAAATTTTGACCGTATCACCCTTTAAGTAATTTCGGCCTATATTCTGGGTTCGCTGGCTGGGAGAGTTGCACACGTGCTGCTGTCAACAGCTCGTTGTTCAGAGGTAATTTCGCTTGAACGCGTGTGGAGTTCATATGTGACTATTGTTGTACCGTTCAAGAGCTGATTCTTCATGAAGAAAAAAAAAATCAAAACTGGCACCAACCACAAAGGCTTTGAAATGCCCAATCGGTATGACCATATTTATTCTTTTAATGTCTATAGCAATTCTTCATCAGCATCAGCGCCGGTAATTTCCATAAACCGCGCATAAATGAATATGTGCATTTATTCCAGCTTCGTTGCCGAAAATGTTCACGCGTGGGAATAACGGCACGTTGTCATTCTATTCTTTGAATTTACGACGATTGTCTTTTGCTTGCGGTGCTTCCTAGTTCCTGTCATTTTATCCGGTTTATCGGTGGTCACCTTGGTAGGAGTCAACAACATTTCAGTAGGCGACGCTTTTTAAGATCATTCGAGTGTCGCCATAAATTGGCACAGGGAAATTGCACTCGGCAAAACTAATTGGATTTACACACATGTGGGACGAATCGGTACAGTAAACGACTTAGCAGCAAACAGCGGGTCTTCTGTTTGTCACAATCTCGCGTTTCCACGCGCTTGCCTGGGGGCATAGATAGGGAAGTACATGGCATGGCACCAAAGCCATCATTGATTGATCTAATAACAAGCATTAATCTCCACCGGTCTCCAAACAAACGTGCGCAAGATAAAGCCCGGCTTAGACGATTCGTTTGAGCGTCCACCTATACTTGACTCGCGAATTAAACATCTGGAAATTCAGGTTGATACCGGATTTGTTCGATGCGATGTCAACTCAACGGAACACCGGCAACCAAATCTGGGGTAAGTTGAATCAACTAACAGACACCGCGTATGTCAGTCTTGAGCGAAATCACTTCCTTTGCTAACTAACTAGCCAAGCCCCGCTCGGCGCTGCTGCTCAGGGTCAGCTCAAATGCGACGACGGCGCGTGTAGGATTTTCACTTCCACATATCTCCAGCAACATGTGGAAAGGGCATATGGGCGAATCGTCGGCCACTACTGGAAAGGTCGATAGCTAGCGAGTAACAAACAATTATTAGCGCTTTCAGCATGTCGCTCTAGATATGCTCGAGGTGCAGTGCAGCGAGTAGGGCGTGCCTTGACCAACAGTTGCTTCCGAGTGGCTTTTTGTTTGGCGCGATCTGAATTTTCCTAACGACTGTAACGAGTGCCGGCGGTGGACGGTGAACCGCATAACAGAGCCATTTTACGTAAGCTTTATCGTGTATTAACGGTGCAGGCAACGGTGTTAATCTTCACGCACGTGGCGTGGGTTTGGAACAATGAGTAGAGGTAATTTTTGGGGTGACTTATCTCAACCTGATTGGTTTGAGTCATGCGTGTGCTCGTAATTGAAAACATACTCTCATGAAGTCATCAGATCTAAAAAGCCAATAATTTTCAACCAAAGTGCACCGTCCATTATATCGATCAACACTGGCCACACGTCCTTATTAGCCGGCTCAACATTTGGGTTAATATTAAACATCGGTTGTGCATCGGATTCCAGCACGCGCAAATCAAAGTGCAAATCACGATCCTTTAATGTTTTCAATTAGGGTACCATCATCCAACAAATCACGGGGTGTTTCATTTGGCAAACTACTTCACAAAAAAAAAAAAAAATTGAAGCGGAAAGCAAAATGGACAAGCGATAAAATAAATAAACAAAATGTTTACCTCTGTAGCATACTATTAATGGCATCAACCGAGAGCGGTTTCATTTGGGGCAGGTTTTTATGATTGGAGTTTCCGAAGCAGCAGATCATAATTTTCGTTCGACATACATTTTTCGTTATTTTTTTGCCAGGTAGTGTAGCAGATGATGTTGTATGCCAATTAATTATCTGTTTGAGGCGTTCGTTTTTATTTCCTCTATAAACGATAATAAACTTGTACTCAGATGGAGGCCACAGTTATCTCCGTATCTTTACGACATCTCCGTGCCCTATGTTTATTCAGTTGCTATATTGCCGTACTCAATTAGGTTGAAATTTGAGTGATAACACAGCACCTGAGAGGGTGATAAGAGCACAAATCGTGCGTAGTAATCTAAATTGAGTTGCGAGGTATGCTTGCAAAAATAAAAAAATGGACAAATGAATGGGCTGCGCTGAAGATTCAGGCTCCTTATCTCTGTGGGTGGTGGTTGGTGGTCGTTAAAGTGTTCAAAACATTTGAACGTCGTTAAGATAGATCATATCAGATAAGTCATGAACGAATCACGAGCAACTCATCCGAATGGATATGGAATCAGCTTCTTTCTTCTTCTTTATCAGCATTTCAAGCTTATTGCTTTCAAAATTCGCTTATTGCTTGCTCTCAACTTTGTGTTCTAATTGCACTTCCACAGTTATTAATTGAGAGCTTTCGGTGCCATTTTTGCATTAGTATGATTGTGTGGCAAGTACGTTCATACGCTATGCCCAGGGAGTCGAGAAATTTTCCTTGACGAAAAATTCATAGACCAGACCGGGAATCGAACCCAGCCACCTCCAGCATAGTATTGCTTTGTAGCTGCGCCTTTACTGACTGAGCTAAGGGAGGACCCATATATACAGTCAAAAAATATTTCACTGAGCTACTAAGGCTTGCTTCATTTAGAATTCGAACAAACGTTTGCTCATATTGTGGCGCTCCTGGTGGACGGATTTGGAAGTTCTTGGCGCCCACGTGTCGGGAATTTTGTCAGCTTCACGTATGTATTTTTGACATTCCGCAAATCGACTGTACTTTGTAAACAATCAACATGGAAGCCGAAAGAAGGGAAAAAATGTGCACAATTATTTGGAAAATCCATTGTGGTCTGCATCTAGGCTAGCTAAACAGCTGAAATTGGCCAGAAATACCGTATGGCGCGTTATCAAACGGTATAAGGAAACATTGACGACGATTCGGAAGCCTCAAGCCAATCGTCGGAGTGGAACTGTCGACCGGAAACTGCGTGGTAAGATTTTGAAGACGATTAAAAGGAATCCCAATCTGTCGGACCGTGATTTGGCCAGAAAATTCGGTGCTGCCCATAGTACCGTGAGGAGAACTCGACTCCGGGAAGGAATCAAGTCGTATCGAGCTAGCAAACAGCCAAATCGGACCATAAAACAGAATAGTGTGGCCAAAATCCGTGCTCGGAAGCTATACGACCAGGTGCTGACCAAGTTCGACGGGTGTCTTCTGATGGACGATGAAACCTATGTCAAGGCTGACTTCGGGCAAATCCCAGGTCAAAAATTTTACTTGGCAGCTCGGGGGGATGTTCCAGCCAAATTTTAATTTGTTTTTGCCGACAAATTTGCACGAAAATTCATTATTTGGCAGGGCAAAAAAACAAAAGTTTTCGTTACAAATAAGACAATGACGTCGGAACTATACCAAAAAGAGTGTCTCCAAAAACGAATTTTGCCGTTCATTCGATCCCACGACCATCCCGTAATGTTTTGGCCAGATTTGGCAAGCTGTCATTACAGCAAAGTCGTTCAAGAATGGTATGCAGAGAAAGGGGTCCAGGTTGTTCCGAAAAACCTTAACCCACCCAACTGCCCCCAGTTCCGCCCTATTGAGAAATACTGGGCAATCATGAAGAGGAGACTCAAGGCAAAGGGAAAGGTTGTCAAAGACATCAATCAGATGAAGACCTGGTGGAATAAGATAGCTAAAACGATGGACGAAGAAGGTGTGCGCCGCCTAATGAGCAGTGTTACAGGAAAAATTCGAGAATTCCTTAGAAACCGTGACGAATAATTTTATCCGTATTTTTTCTTAAAAGTATGAAGAAAACGCTACATTTGTATAAAAAAAGATCTTGTATTCAATAATAAATAACTGAAATACAGGCAATTGTTTTTGTTCCAATTCTATCTGAAGCAAGCTTTACTTCTTCTTCTGTCGGGGTACAAACTCACTGCGACCATTTATTGACCTATTGTGGTAAGACCCATTTGTTGTGTGCAGTTCATTTCTACACATTCAGGACCGGAGCTCGTTTTTTAGGCCTGCGTTATACCCCAGTCTGGAATAGCATCTATAATGAATGCTACTACCTTCTTGGGGCTTATATTCCACCAGATATCTCGAGGTTGCATAATGCAACCCCCTAAATAACGTTTCCTCTTATTAAAGAGAAAACTGCATTCACAAAGTAGATGCTCTGAGGATTCAGTTTTGAACCCACAGAACCGACATTTTTCAGAATGAATCTTCTTTAGCTTCACTAGGAAGTGTCGCGTTGGGCAGTGGCCGGTTAATAAGCCTACATACACACTTACATCGCGCTGACTAAGTTTCAGCAGTGCGTTCGTGTTTTTCACGCTTGGAACAATGAATCTTTTTGACTGGTTTATTCTAGTTGCAGTGTGCCAATTTGCTCCTACAGTCTATTTCTCCCAGTTTCTAAGCTCCATCGACGATGCACTTGAGGATCGACTCCACAGAAAGGTTCTGGTCCATAGAAGGTGCACAAAGACCCCTCCCTAGCAAGTTAGTCAGCAACTTCGTTGCCTGCAATGTTACTATGACCTAGTACCCAGAATAGGTTGATCTTATTCTTTGGAGCCAGTTCTTTTAGTAATTCAATGCATTCCCACACAAGCTTGGAATAGCACTCAAATGCGCTAATAGCTTTCAAAGCCGCCTGGCTGTCTGAGAAGATACAGATATTGGCGTGAGTCCTGGGTCCATACACTCCAGCCCCAGATCTATCACCCATTTTAGAACCGTCTGTGTAAGATAAAATAGATCCTGTTGGCCCACCAGATTCCCACGTGTTCCGATCATTGATCGTTACTTTGTATAGTATATCTAAGATGGGTTTTTGTTGCATCCAGTCTACATTTTGTGTCACCAACGGATTTATGTGTATGTGTGTGTCCAATCTAACACCCATCAGCCGGAAATGGTATTATGGAAGAAATCTGTTTGCAACAATCATTCAAGTGACCATTGGAAGCAGCTTTAATCCGGGAGCTAGAAAGTGATAGCTCTACTGTAGATCCAGCAACCCATTTCAGAATGTCTGGAGAGTCACGTCCATTCCGAGATTACTTTCACATACAATCACGATTCCGCCAGTTCAACATAGGTGTCTCGGCAGATATAAGGGAAATGTTTCACCAAATTTGCATTCGCAAGGAAGATCGCCACTCGCAGCAGTTCCTTTGGCGAAATAGCCCAGCCGACCAACCAGACGTCTATCTCATGGATGTCGCTACTTTCGGCTCAACGTGCTCCCCAGCGTCAGCTGAATACATTAAAAACAAGAATGCCAGCGAGTTCAACGAGGTCTATCCCCGAGCTGTTGAAGGCATTGTGCAGAACCACTACGTGAATGATTCACTGGAGAGCTATGAATCATTAGAGGAGGCGATCGAAATATCGCTACAAATGCGTCTAATACACGAGCATGGTGGATTCGATTTAAGAAACTGGCTGTCCAACAGCAGCGCAGTTTTGACCGGTCTGGGCGAAGTGGATCTCAGAGACAACAAAAGGCTTGCGGTCGAAAAACCAAGCGATTATGAGCGGATACTCGGACTCTTATGGGTCACGCACGAAGACGTCTTCAGTTTTTCAACCGATATGAAGAAGGAGGTCACTGATTCGATCCACAACATTGTGTCCCCTACGAAAAGACAGATGCTGAAGTGCTTGATGTCGCTTTTTGATCCACTGGGTTGCACACGGGAAGATTTTGTTACAGGACGTATGGAGAGCAGGCGTCCAGTGGGATGAAAAAGTAGATGATGATCTACATCGGAGATGGAGAAAGTGGACAGTCCTGTTTAAAGATGTTCGCGACCTGAAAATTCCGCGCTGTTACTTTTCTGGAACGGTACAAGGATCTTCAACTTCACATCTTCGTTGATGCCAGCGAATCTGCTTACTGTGCGGCAGCGTATTTTCGGGCGTTGAGCCCTGAGGGATTTCCAGAGAGTGTGCTCGTCGCAGCGAAGACGAAGGTGAGCCCGCTGAAGCCACAATCAATTCCCCGCTTGGAACTACAGGCTGAAGTTCTTGGAGCTCGATTATGGCAGTTTGTTGAGGACAGTCACACACTGCATATTACAAAGAAGGTGTTCTGGAGCGATTCTGCAACCGTTCTCTCCTGGCTACGGGCTGACCACAGGCGATACAAGCAGTTCGTTGCGTGCCGAATTGGGAAATTGTTGACGACAACTGAGGTTGAAAACTGACGCTGGGTGCCTTCCAAGCAGAATCCTGCTGATATTGCAACAAAGTGGGGAAATGGCCCAGATCTATTCGCTGAAAGTGTCTGGTTCACAGGTCCTGCATTTCTACAGTTACCAGCAACCGAATGGCCTAAGCAGCGAACATCCCTACAACCGACAGAAGCAGAATTGCGTCCCTGCTATTCCCACGAAATGGTATGGATCCCAGGACGCCTGGTAGAACTTGAGCGGTATTCCCAACTTAGCCGAGCTATTCGCGCTGTCGCATATGTTTACCGTTTTGCTGGTAATCTTAAACTAAAGTTAGCAGGTCAGAAACGAGTCGAAGGCCCATTATCGTCCGAAGAACTTCAGAAAGAAGAGCGCCATGTGATCCGCGAGGTACAGTGGCAATACTTTTCAGACGAGATGGTTCTCATAAGATGCAGCCATTCAAAGCCAAAGAACGAGCAGCTACCGTTAGACAAAAGCAGCACTCTTTACCAGCTATGTCCATTTCTGGATGAAGAAGGCATCCTACGAGTAGAAAGCAGAATCGTAGCAGGTCCAAACATTAAACGGGATACGAAATTTCCGGTGATTCTCACTGCGAAACATACTTTCACTACGCTGTTATTGGATAGCTACCACCGTAGATACCTGCACGGTAATTCGGAAACCGTAGTAAACGAGGTTCGCCAGCGGTTCTACATTCCGAGGTTGAGAACAGCAGTAAACAACGTTGCAAATCGGTGTCAATGGTGCCGAGTGTATAAGTGTTCACCGAAGATACCTCGCATGGCACCCTTACCACTAGCGAGAATGGCGTCATTCATACGGCCGTTAACGTATGTTGGCCTAGACTTCTTCGGACCGTTATCGGTGAAGATTGGGAGAAGCAGCGCAAAACGCTGGGTAGCGTTATTCACGTGCCTAACCATACGGGCGGTACACTTTGAAATCGATCACAACCTATCTTCGGAGTCATGCATCAAGAGCATTCGGCGTTTCGCCTCCCGTGGAGGCTATCCGGCTGAGATATACTCAGATAATGGCGCAACTTTCCAGGGCGCCGCTAGATTGCTGAAGGAGCAGATTGAGGAGTTAGCCACTACGTTCACTGGCACTGCAACTAAGTGGGTATTCAACCCTCCAAGTACTCCGCACATGGGTGGAGCGTGGGAGAGGATGGTCCGTTCCGTCAAAGCTGCCGTGGAGGTAGCGTACAACAACAACCGTAAGCTAGATGACGAAGCGTTGGAGACGTTTCTGGTTCAAGCCGAAGCGATTGTTAACAGTCGTCCACTGACGGGGGGAAAAAGGGATAGAAAAAGACTGACTGTCGTTTCCGATCAGTATCAGTGGAATTAGAAGTGAGTTAGGATCTGTGAGTTGAAATAATAGGAAGATTAAATAACTTATTTAAACTTATCTAAATCTGACAGCTAGTTGAAGACTTAAATGTTGTGGTTATTAAAAACTAAAATATTATTGTTAATTCTACCTAAATTTGTACATGGAAAGTAAGTTCTAAATATGAATTGGTAAACTTAGCCTAACCTAAAATTATATATGCAGAATCCTCGTGTTGCCGGTTGATACGGTGAAGATTGCGTTTGAACCGTAATTTGCAAACCGATTTTGTAAGTAGCAAGTAAAATTCGTTGAAACTCATAACATATTGGCAATAAATTTACAGCTAAAGCTTCATTACAACCTATTCATCGAGCGTTGTGGTTCGCTAAACGAAATCGCCAAGCAATTATTCACCGTCAAAACGTGCCGGGCTTGTTTGAGGTCCGGGTCCCGTTTCATTCGCCTTTCCAGACATTCAAGCCGTCGAAGAGCCATGCCGTAACTGTCGGGAAGCTCGATGTGGTCGAACTTCCACAGTAGACCAGTTTCAAAGCGGTTGCCGACTCGCACAGTTGTTTCCTCCAGTATGCGCTGAGCACGCTGTTCCGTTTCCGATAAGGGTGGCGTCCAATGTTGTACTCCGACTTCTTCATTGACAAGGTCATGCATAGATTGATCCGATAAGCACCCACATCCATGACAATTAAGTGACGACCTTTGGTCGCTGCTCGCTTTACCACCATAGATACACCAACCCAGTCTAGTTTTCACGGAGGTTGGCTCTTGTCTGAGTCCCTCTCGTACTTCCAACGGAACGATAAGATCTACGTTGTTTACTCCAATTAGAAGCCTTGGAACCGCTTTACTATAGCTCGCAACGGGTAGCCCGTTGAGATGTGTATACTTCTCTGATAGATGTTTATACGTAAGCGTTTGAGCAGGCAGTGACAACTCCTTGATGGTTTGGACTTCCTCTAGCGAAAATTTTCTTCCTCCAGTCGTCGAAATCACATGATTCCTCTAGAATTAACTTTATTCTTGTCGACGGCACTAGATCTTCCACTGCTACTGGTATACATTGTCACTTTGGTCACTGATTTCACTACACTGGACATGAAGCTACCGAAAGTTTTAAGATTCGCGTTCGGGAACCCCTGTAGATACGAACCCCATTCCATTTGTAGATACGGTGGCAGTTTGGCAACAAGTTCCATAAGAAGTGAAGGCTTTGACAGATGCGCGGTTTGTCCTGCAGCTTCTAAATGATCGCAGAGACATTGAATGGACATCCCAAAATCGATAGTGGTTTGAAATTTTTCAATTTTTGGCGGTGGTGCCGAACGCACTTTTTCCAGAAGGGCTGAGATCAGCAGCTCAGGCCTTCCATAGAGCAAATGGAGGGTTTCCATAATAAGAGGCACCGAATCGGGTAAAAGCAATCGGCTTTAAACAGCCTCGTATGCTGCGCCATTCAGACTCCGCTGAAGGCGGCATGAGTTTTCGGCACTTGAGTACCCACAAGCAAGTGTAGTGTTCATAAAACTGTTAAATGAAACACCATTTTCAATAAATGTGCTATGTTGGCATCACATCTATATGGTGGTAAATTTGTTTGTAAGGCATTAATATCTGGCTCACCTGGTGGCCCGGGAAAGGGCAAAGGGCAAGACGCTGGTACAAACCCAGGCAGCGATGGTATCGCTGTCTCATAGTTGGTGGTTAACATTGGCGGCTGTTCTGGTGTAGGCCCAACCACTGGTGGAAACAAGCTTGGGAATCCTGGTAGGGGTGAGGGTACAGGAGGTGGTATCGACGCAGAAGGACCGAAGGGGTTGCTTTGAGGTGCTGAAACCACCGTAAACATTGGTGCGGCAGTAGTAGGCGGGTTCTCCAATCCAGATTTGGTGGTCAGCTTTGACGATGGTAGAAGAGAAGGCACTGCTGTGTTGCAATCCATCGGTGCGGCGGGGGATTGTGCTGGCGTTGGGGTTGATTGTACCAACGGCGATGCACCAATGATCTTGTTGAAAACAGCACGTTTTGCTACCACCTGTTGTTTCGGAATTGTTTTCCAAACTCCATCTCTCGTTGGATTGATACCAGCACAAAAGTACGTATTTTTGAAATTGGTATTTCCAATAACGACTTATTTGACATATGTTATCAAAACTTCAAATTTATAAATCTTATTAACATTATACATTATATATAGTTTTGTTAAAAAATCAGCCAAAAATATTGATAATTGACAAAGTTACAGAAGGTTGAAGCAAAATTTTGCTCGGTTTTTTTTTTTGCTACTGAGTGTATCTTACCTAACAGAAGGCTGGTTTTGGCCAGACCGAAGTCCAGAATTGGCGTGGCTGACAAGAAGCTAATTAACAGCTTGTCGTTTCGAAAACCACATAGCGATGACGGAGTGTTGTGAGGGTTGCAGAGATGACAGAGAGCTGGTTTTCACCAGACCGAAGTTCAGTACCCCTGGTACGGCTGAGGGGAAGCTGATGAACAGCTCGGCGTTCCGGAATCCACGTAGCGATGACGGAGTGTGGTAAAGGTTGCAAAGCTGATAAAACGCTGATTTTCGCCAGACCGAAGTCCAATACTCTTGGCATTATTTCCTCTTTGAAGTGTATTGTTTACACTTCCCTGAGTAGTATATATTTACATGTGAATTGCGTAGTTGTGTGGTTTGTTGCGGCCAGTCACGATTTTTGTGGATCATATTTTGGAATTTTTGCAACAGCCTTGAATATAATATCGATATATAATCAATCTACAGTAATGCAATAGTTATCGAGTTACTCTTTACCTATATATAAAGACTGTATTCGATGAAATTTGGACACACGCAATTGTTCGTAACTTTTTAGCGTTTGGGTAAAAATTATAGAAATTTTAATTGAATGTATTTCATTGTGTTGTGTCAATTGTGCAATGAGTTTCGTGAAAATCGGTCGAGTGATTTCAGTGATGGCTTCGAATGAAGAAATAGTGCGCCAACAAATTTTGGGCACTCACTTCGAAAACCCAAACGCTTCTCATCGATGGATCGGAAAACAGCTCGGAATCGCACATTCAACCGTATCTCATGTGATCAAAACGTTCAAGGACCGTAAGACAACCAAGCGGAAAAATGGTAGTGGCAAAAAACGTGGCACATCAAATCCGGAGAAGGCCAGGATGGTATTGAACCAATTTAAGCGTTATCCCAACATTTCGATCAGGGATGTTGCGAAAAAGGCAAAAATTTCAGTTTGTTTTGTGCAGAAAACAATGAAACGTTCTGGATTACATGTGTACAAGGTCCAGAAGGCACCGAACCGGAGCGTCAAATAGAACTCGGTGGCCAAAACTCGTGCAAGAAAACTGTACAGGGAGTGGCTCACAAAACCGTTCTGCATTGTGATGGACGATGAGACCTACATTAAAGCCGACACCAAACAAATGCCAGGACAGGAACACTACGTCGCCACCTCTAAGTTGGCCGTTCCGGAGAGTGTACGGAAGAAGAAATTGTCGAAATTCGCCAAAAAATTCCTTGTCTGGCAAGCGATCTGCGGATGTGGCAAAATGAGTCAGCCCTTCATCACCTCTGGGACCGTCAACGGACAAATCTACAAGGACGAATGCCTCCAAAAACGACTTCTGCCCTTCTTGAGATCTCACGATGGCCCGACACTGTTTTGGCCGGATTTGGCATCTTGCCACTATGCCCGGCCCGTCTTAGACTGGTACAAAGATGATAATGTAGTTTTTGTACCAAAAGACGTCAACCCTCCAAACACTCCGGAACTTCGCCCAATTGAAAAATTTTGGGCAATCATGAAGGCAAAGCTCGTTAAAACTCCAAAACTGATAGAAAATGAACTTGAACTAAAGAAAGTGTGGTTAAAAGTAAGTAAGCAAGTCGGTCCTATCATTGCCCAAAATTTGATGAAAGGGGTCAAGGCAAAGGTGCGGGCATTTGGGTTGGGAGAAGAGGTTCAATAAAACAATGATGTCAAAACCTAACCATTTAGTAGTACTTTATTTCCAGAAAGTTTGAAAAGAATCGGGCTCAAGGAAAATTTTTGGTGACCTATTTTGTGTGTCCAAATTTCATCGAATACAGTCTTTAACTACACGGAAAAAAATCCGTGCCTATATCCATGAACTGCAGCCATGAATTCGGGAACAAGCAAAAATATACCGTGAACTGAATCACGTAATCATGAACTAGATGACGTTTTTAAGTAAAAATCCTGAAAACGTGAACTACTATAGTTCACGGTCCGTTTTCACTTTCGAGAACGCTTTTGTTTCTGTGTAAAGGGTCACCCACAATAGATACGTTTGCGTTCCGTTGACGTAAATTTGACAGTAAACCTAGGGGAAAACTGTCAAATTCAACACAATTGTGGGCCAGCCATAAGTTCAGAGGCAATCTGCAAACATTCAGCCAGGCCAACTCGCGCAACCATTCAATCGCTGCACTTGGTTATCACGAACTCTCTGAACACCATAAAAATCCACTTACTTACGAAAGATTACCTCTTTTGCCAGGGAGCTGTTTCATACCACCTAAGTGAAACCAACTGCCAACCCATCCGGAGCAATGTAAATCTCGGTGAAAGTCGGTCTATCTCTAATCAATTTATTCGAACGGCAAACCAAATCCTCCCTTGTTGCCCGCCAGTTGACCATATGTAAATTACGGGTGTTCCCAAGTGCCAATGTACTAAACCTTAAACCCCTGTCCGATCCCACTGGTCACTAGTATAGGAATTACACAGCCTTATCCAGGGCTTGCTATTTCGTTCACATGACCTAATTACGGTTTTTGCATCCGCCTGAGATATGGTCAGAAGGGGGAAAAACAGGAACACAAACGAACGCATCTCGGGCACAGGGGAAGCCACAGAGCCAACTTCGAATGCATGTCGAACTACTACTTTGTCCTACTTTTGGGACCGAAGGCGGGAGATAAAACCAGTGCATGTTGCGGTGGGGACAGCAACATTGATCTGGATTTAAAAGGGGAAACATGCTGGGAAAACTGCTTGTTGCTTAATGCGATGTGATTAAGTGTCTCTGGTGTAGGCCGGCCAAGAACCACAGAAAGAGAAGCGGTTTTGGATGCTTCTTCATATTTACGATGACTAACTAGTTACTTAGGGGCAGTTGAAAGCAGATTCTAAAAGGCATTGGTATGGTTGTATTACGATGATGGCTTGTAATAAATATATTTCTATTTCGTAGTTGCCGCGACGGTGTGTAAAAGTTAAGTTTTGACAAAAGTTCTGCTGAATCAACGCGTTGCGCAACAATATCATTTACGTATGAAACTAATGCAAATTCACGGCGCTCCTTTAATGATTGGATGCTGATAAGCAGACAGCGTGCTTCATAAGATGGAAGAGGTAACCTTGTCCAACCTAATTTACGAAGGGCAAACAGTAAAAACTGCTTCTGTACTGATTCTATTCGTTCTTCTTGTATGACTGAAAAGGGTGACCAAACTACGCTACAATATTCCAGTATTGACCTCACATATGCAATGTACAATGTTTTTATTGTGTACGGGTCATGAAAATTGTAACAAAAACGTTTTATAAATCCAAGCATATTGTTTGCTCTGTTGATGATAGTATTGTAATGTTCAATGAAAGTTAGTTTCGAGTCCAAGATAACTCCTAAATCCCTTGTTCTTTTACATTTTTCAACTGGCTGATTCCCTAGATTGATAGTTATGTCTGGGGTGTTTCGTTTCCTACTAAAAGCTATCGAATTACATTTCTTTACGTTCAGCTGTAAAAGACTTTTGTTGCACCAAATATAGAAATCATTTATTTCTTTCTGGAATGTCATGATATCTTCTTTGTTTCTTATTGCTAAACATAGTTTCATGTCATCAGCGTAAATAAGAAATTTAATGTTTTTGAGAACAAAGGAAATGTCAGTTACATACAAAATGAATAAAAAAGGACCTAAGTGAGAGCCTTGGGGGACTCCAGAAGTGACCTTAATAGGATTTGATTTCTTCCTTTGAATCTAACTATTTGTTGACGGTTAGTAAGATAGGATTCGAGCCATCTGAGGATTCCTGCCTCAATTCCCATTTTTCGCAATTTGAATAGAAGCATGGGTATGTCAATGCGATCAAAAGCCTTGCTGAAGTCTGTATAAAGAGCTTCTACATGGTTGCCATTGTCCATTGCTATCAGTGAGTAGTTGACGAATTCCAATAAATTTGTGCTAGTTGATCGTCCTTTGAAGAATCCATGTTGCTTGTTAGTCAGTCTGTTTTTGATTTGAAAAAACAATTTTTCATTGATAATTGCTTCAAAAAGTTTAGGAATGCGGGAAATAATGGCAATTCCACGATAGTTACAAATGTCCGATTTTTTTCCACTTTTAAAATACATAGTCTTTTCCAAGTTGGGGGACCCCCCCCCCCCATAACATAAAAAACAAAAAAAAAGAGCTAAGGTCCGTACTCAAACTTATTCCTAAATACGGGTGGTATTCCATCAGGGCCAGAACCTTTGGAAACGTCTAATTTATTCAAACCTTCCAAGATGTCCTGAAATTTGACTTGGCTAACTCCAATGTCCCTTGAAAATTCTGGGAAGAAATTGAAATATTCATAATCGCGATCTTCTTCATCAAACGTGGTATAGATTTCTTGGAAGAATGTTGCAAATAGATTGCAAATTTCTTCCGCGTTATCACCAACATTTGAGTTAAGATGCATTCTAGATGGGAAATTGTCAGATTTCAGCTTAGTTTTAACATAATTGAAGAATTTTTTTGGACAAGACTTAATTTCAAGTTCGGTTTTTGAATTATGCTCATCATATGCATTACTAATAGCAAGATTCAGTTCATCGCAAACCTTCAAATAGTATGTCAGATTATTACTGTTACCATCTCTTTTATACATTTTGTGGGCCTTTTGCTTCCGATTTTTAAAATTTTTTATTTCTTTATTATACCAAACTGGGTGGTTCGAATTACCTTGTCGCCTAATTTTTTTGAGTGGTACTTGTTCAACTACTATTTCAAACAATAATTTATAGAAAACCACAACAGAAGTTTCAACATTTGCTTCATTCTTAAAAATCATTTGCCAATCAATTCCGTTAAGTTTGTGTCTTATGATATCATGATTTGCTAAATGATATTGAAAGACCTCTTCATATTCATAGTCGTTGGGTTTTTCGTATTCATGAGCAAATAAGGAAAACTCAATTGCTGTGTGAAAAGCTTCATTTTTCCATAATGGAAAAATAGATTTACTTACACAGAAGTCTTCCTGGTTGAACGTGAAAACCCTTAAGTCAACCATAACACGCACATGGCAGTCAATGTCAGAGGACTAAGTCCGAAAGGCATGCTCTGGCTTCCAGCGTCGGCTCGAGGATGTTATTAATAAAAATGGAGGACACATTAAATAAATTGGTTAAAAAGAAATAAATAAAAATATACGAACACAAAAATAAAGAATTAATTGATTGAATTAATAAAAAAAGGGAAACGAAATAGAACAAATTTTCGCATTATTTTCTGCCGCATCCTGTATAAGGCTTGATCCACTTAGTATTTGGCTGCTTCTTTTTAATTACCGCGACACCTCTAGTAGCCGTAACGAGAAACCAATGACAGCGCAGTGTTTCGGAAGGTTTGTTTACTTACCGGTGAAAGTTTCATCAGTATTGATACTCACGTTTAAAAGTTATCAAAGATGGAACGCAAGAGACGGGAAAAAAATTTGCAAACTCACGTTGAAAATCCGACGTGGTCAGGAGGAATGATCGCAAAGTATCTTAGTTCCCAAAATCGACTGTAAATACCGCGCTAAAACGTTACCGGAAAACACTATCGCAGGATCGCACAAAACAAAAGAACCGTAGACGTGGAACATACGGTCAGAAACTACGAGTGAAAGTCCGTAGGGCAGTGCGAAACAATTCTGGGATCTCCTTGTGTACAAGCAAGTTCTGACGAAATAGAACGGACGCATTTTGACAAATGCTTAAATGGACTTAGGACAACTCCCGGGACACAAATTTTACCTCGCAAAACGCAAGAGCGATGCTGCAGGTAGATTCAAATTACCCTGCCACTTGGAGGTAAACCCACTGGTCAGTAGTCAATATATACTAGTGGCCTAAAGACTGTGAAAATTTGACAGCTCCATCAGTTTGTTTACGGCAGCTATGGCGAGAACAGTGAAACAACTTCGATCTATGGCTTGTTCGTACCACCTGCTCCATCCGGGCCTGAAAAAGTCGGCCATCATGGCCCACATCTTGTCGGCCGGTTGCGGACGATTGCGGAAACATCTACAAGATTCTGGCACTTCTGGCGAAGGGAGACTCCATCGAGTGGAAGCCTGGTTCCGGCCGTCCGACCATTTTAAGCGACCGGAGGAGCGACAGAAGCTTAAACGGAATACGGAACTTCTTTATGTTCAGGATGTTCTGGGTTGAAAACCAGGCGTTAAACGCACATTTTTTTGCCATGATAAAATAGTCAATTTGCTTCTGTTCTGTGTGTGATTTCATACAGGCATTTTTCTTCAGGTGGAAGTCTATCTACAACAAATTTTATAATTATTCAGATCAGTAATTTGTTCGACAGCAACAACTGATTGTCGCTATTTTTCATGTTGCTGATAAAGCATTGTTGCTATCGGTAGTGTGTTGCAATAATGACAAAACGTTATTTTGTCGCTGTTACAGGAAAACAAGATCGTTGCAACATGTGTGCGAATCACAACATTTTCGTACATCAACTTGTCTCTTTCGCAATCGCAGCAATCGCTTCAATCGAGCTGCTTTTGTTTTCCATAATCTATCTGATTATATTAGAGGTTCTATCAGAAGATCTTAGCGATTCAGAAAAGATTGATAATGTCCAGATAAGTCTTCCGAATATTGGAAAAGCATCAGAGCGGTCTCGGAATTGTAAAATAGAACAGTTACACTTTTAATAGCGATAATGGCTTAATGATTCTTTTTTGACTCTGTGCTAGTTCAAAAATTTTCTATTCATCTGAAAAGTGGACTTTTTTTTTGCTAAAAATTTAAAATGTTTAATTCAGTAACATTCCCATCAAATCACAATTAAGAAGGCATTCATATTATAAATTTGTTCTTCTAACTTCAAGTTATTTACGTTTCAACTATTGAGCCTATGCCTCATTTTCCTTGATAAGTAAAAAATGCAGCTTATTTCGTATTGCCAATAACAGATAAACTTTCTTACACGCAGTTAAATTGGAACGGTGGTCGAAGAAAACAAAGTTGCATACAATAGTAACTTTCGACAGTAGTTTGCTGGTTGTTAAAATTACTTTGAAGCAGATTTGGACAATTCTGACGATTCTAATTGATAGAGGAGCGAGAAGCAAATTAATGTAAACATACTGAAACCTCAAATCTCGCATAACATTTGAAAAAGACCTATCTTAGTTGATCGATTCTCAAATCGTTATGCAAAACCTCAAAAATCTCCCTCATCCTGAATGAATGTCAGCACCATAATCCAATTTTCAACCTCATTCGGTTCCCTGTCGACCTCATCTAGAAAATACGACATCCCATCACCACAAATGCAGATAGAAATCTGCCTTGAACTATTCCATGATGACCGCAAATCAGCGCTTGTTACAGAATCTCCGTAGTGCTCCAAACGTTTTTTTTTTCTCTCCAACGTCCTTCAACTTCGTCGAGTGGAATGAGCCAGATGAAGCTTCTCTCGTTGTCGGTTGGCACAACGCCCTCGGGGAAATTGCACAAGGGAGTGAAAGACACGAACGGCGCTGCGGAGCCTTCTCGCCGAGTGTGCCAAAGTTTAATTAAACAAAGTGTCAGCTTTTGTCTTGCCTCGTTCAGTGCTTGTTGTTTGTTGTTGTTGTTGTTTTTGTTGTTGTTGTTATTTCTGTTGTCAGTATCGCGAATAAGCTCAATTCAGTTGTGCCACCACCGGAAGGTGTGCAAACTGAACTGAGTCGCGTTCTTGGAGCTAGGAAGTTATTGAGCTGCAGAATAATGCCTTCCAGGGCCGCAGAGAAGAATTCATTGCCATCGTCTTCTGCAAGTACAATAGCTTACAAAGGCGCTTCGCAGATACTGCATGGAAGCAAGATGCGATTTTTCCACGTGATGCCAAATTCGATCAATTTCCCAAGTAATTTGATACCTTTGTCGCCCATCAGCATTTTCACACCTCTCCGTCTGAACGGGCATCACGTGGAGCAGACAGGAAACAGCTGAAACGCCTCATTTCGCTATCACAACAAGTGCATTTGCTGCAGTACATTAGCACAACTGCATTAATCATTTACCTACTCAAATAAGATCGTTCTGGGTTGCGCCGGTTGATTGAATTGGTACGTGCACACACGCATGTAGGTTCCCCCTATATTGAAACCACCGACCGGCGGGAGATTATCTCGCTGAATGACTGCCGACTGTTGATTGGTCCTGAACTCCGGGCTTAATCGACGCAACGCACAATTTACCCGGCGATAATTGCTTCGCGAAAACCGCCACTGGCCGCCGCCGCGCCGTTGTTGGTTTTATAACCATTCCCCGAGAGCGCGAATAATTGCGGAAAATCATGCACCAATCGGAATTATTGTTCTGCGGTACGGTTCGAGACTTCATCAGCAAATTAGGCCGGAAAATGCCGCTTTTCATTGTTTGAATTGGAGAAATCAATTAAGCGCTGGTTTTGGCCGAAAAGGGAAACCATTTTGCAACAAGCCTCGGAAACGTGCGAATGGAGTCACGCGCTTGCGACGAAAAAAAAAAAAAAAAACAGGACGCAACACTGAAGTTGGTGCGAAAATGTCAATCATCGGCAAAGCGGGTTTACATCATACTGCAGGCTTTTGTGCTTTGTATTGGATTGCTTTCGATATTCCTGTGAACGGAAGCCTTACAGAACCGTTCCGACAAAGACGAAGATGGCGGTGACGGATGACACATTCCAAAGGTGATTACGAAGGAGGTTTGTTCACGATGACAGCTTACAAAGACATCCAATCAAGGTTGCTAGTCGGTTCTGTTTATTTGTATTGTGAAACTTTGTGTAAATGAGTTCTAGCATGTCTCCAATGCACTGGAATGTTGTTCACAGGCTTCTAATGTTTATTGTCTGACCAGTTTTTAATATGTCCTGAAAACTCAACGTCATATAGTTAGGACAGTAAAAAGCGCAAAACATTTAAATAACCGAATTCTTTGGAGATAAAAAGATAAAAGAAAAAAATATAAACATTGTCATAAAAAACTCACGTTGTTACGCTTTTTGATGATAATTGTTGATTAGGTTATCTCAAAATGACCTGGGGGCTCACTCTCCAAATGATAGCTTAGGGTGTAACAACAAAACTTTTATAAGGCGACAACGTTGTGAAATGCTGTTTAGGGATCGCTAATTAAAATTGTTTGAGAAAAGTCCCATTTTCTTACCAAAAATCAAAAAAAGTATTTCTAGCTATAAAAAATCTAACAAAAACTGCTCCTTTTATAGTTTCAACGAATTGTGTATGGCCTAAACTATAAGGAAAAAAAGTCAGTTATTATGTCACAATTGTTATAAAGACGGTATTCGATGAAATTTGGACACACGCAATTGTTCGTAACTTTTTAGCGTGTGGGTAAACATTATTGAAATTTTAACTGAATGTATTTCATTGTGTTGTGTCAATTGTGTAATGAGTTTCGTGAAAATCGGTCGAGTGATTTCAGTGATGGCTTCGAATGAAGAAATAGTGCGCCAACAAATTTTGGGCACTCACTTCGAAAACCCAAACGCTTCTCATCGATGGATCGGAAAACAGCTCGGAATCGCACATTCAACCGTATCTCATGTGATCAAAACGTTCAAGGACCGTAAGACAACCAAGCGGAAAAATGGTAGTGGCAAAAAACGTGGCACATCAAATCCGGAGAAGGCCAGGATGGTATTGTACCAATTTAAGCGTTATCCCAACATTTCGATCAGGGATGTTGCGAAAAAGGCGAAAGTTTCAGTTTGTTTTGTCAGGAAACGTTATGGAATACATGTGTACAAGGTCCAGAAGACACCGAACCGGAGCGAAAACAGAAATCGGTGGCCAAAACTCTTGCAAGAAAACTGTACAGGGAGTGGCTCACAAAACCGTTCTGCATTGTGATGGACGATGAGACCTACATTAAAGCCGACACCAAACAAATGCCAGGACAGGAACACTACGTCGCCACCTCTAAGTTGGCCGTTCCGGAGAGTGTACGGAAGAAGAAACTGTCGAAATTTGCCAAAAAATTCCTTGTCTGGCAAGGGATCTGCGGATGTGGCAAAATGAGTCAACCCTTCATCACCTCTGGGACCGTCAACGGACAAATCCACAAGGACAATGCCTCCAAAAACGACTTCTGCCCTTCTTGAGATCTCACGATGGCCCGACACTGTTTTGGCCGGATTCGGCATCTTGCCACTATGCCCGCGGCCTGTCTTAGACTGGTACAAAGATAATAATGTAGTTTTTGTACCAAAAGACGTCAACCCTCCAAACACTCCGGAACTTCGTCCAATTGAAAAATTTTGGGCAATAATGAAGGCAAAGCTCGTTAAAACTCCAAAACTGATAGAAAATGAACTTGAACTAAAGAAAGTGTGGTTAAAAGTAAGTAAGCAAGTCGGTCCTATCATTGCCCAAAATTTGATGAAAGGGGTCAAGGCAAAGGTGCGGGCATTTGGGTTGGGAGAAAAGGTTCAATAAAACAATGATGTCAAAACCTAACCATTTAGTAGTACTTTATTTCCAGAAAGTTTGAAAAGAATCGGGCCCAAGGAAAATTTTTGGTGACCTATTTTGTGTGTCCAAATTTCATCAAATACAGTCTTTAATTTTGGGAACTGATGTTTACATTGCCAATTTACAATATTTAATCATAAAAAAATATGCCCAACATAATACTTTGGTTGTCCATTTTGACTGGAGGCAAATGATGTTCAAACGAAGAAAACCCGAAAAACTCGCTATCAGCATTTTTCTTTAGTCTGGAACGGGAAAAGCAGTGGCGGAAGCAGTATTTGCAAGACAGCAGTCCTGAGATTCAGATAAAATCTTGATAGGAAAATGTTTTGACACCACACGTGTCAATTCTGGCGAAGCAAATGGCGCCGCGGTCATATTTAATGGTTCGCAAAAAAAAAAAAATTTGGTGGACTACCGTGCCTACCGTGTAGGCACCACATTTAGGAGTTGGTTCTTATGGCTGCGTACTATTTCGAGTGTTGCAAGATAGACACATAACTATTCCGAACTTCCCGAAAGTACAGTACTTAATGCCTCATTTTTTTTTAAATTTCTAGTAATGTATTTATCTGCTGCGCTTTGTACTGTTTGTAGTGCGAGTATACTTAAAAGGGTGGTACAATGCGCCATCAGCGTCGTCTGTGCCATCAAATGATTAGAAATTTATTGAAAGTTTTAGGACTTACGATGATGAGGAAATCAGTCAGTTGACGTACAAAAAAATCACAACTCACTTGTGGTATTTGTCGGAAATTAATGTTTTTGCTTGGCGCTTTTCGACGATACAGGATGCGGCAGAAAATAATGCGAAAATTTGTTCTATTTCTTTCAAATCCCATTTTCAACTAATTCAAGCAATAATATCAACATTTTCGAGTGCAGTTATCTTTATAAAGTCCTTTTAAACAAATTTATTCAATGTGTCCTCCATTTTTATTAACAACATCCTCGAGCCGACGCCGGAAGCCAGAGCATGCCTTTCGGACGTAGTCCTCCGACATTGACTGCCATGTGCGTGTTATGGTTGACTTCAGGGTTTTCACACTAGGGTGTGGTGTTTTGCAGGCTCGTGCTTCAACATATGCCCAAATCGAATCATTCAACGGATTAAGATCTGGACTGCTAGGGGGCCACAAATCCTTCGGCCAACACTTCATGTTATCTAGAAAATAAGAAGAATGATTAGTAATTTCCATTTAATTCCAACTACCTCTATTTCTTATCTTGACAGATACGCGTATTTCGTCTACAATGTGCAGACTTCTTCAGTGTCGTGTACTAATACTCGTCGAGTATAAGTACACGACACTGAAGAAGTCTGCACATTGTAGACGAAATACGCGTATCTGTCAAGATAAGCAATAAAGGTAGTTGGAGTTAAATGCAAATTGCTAATCATTCTTCTTATGGAAGAATTATCTTCTTCTACATTACGAAGTCTGGATCCATCAAGGACTCGCTGTACTCGATTAAAGCTCGATTCAATGTAAATCTGGGCGCACAGTTTAATACACCACCGCGTCCCTGGTGGTTGGAACAAAAAACAGGCATTTTTTGATGTTTCATTGACGAAGAAATTGAAGAAAATTGGCTTTTCTCGATTGATCGACGCATCTCGAAATTACGGATCATGAAACTTGAGAAAAGACAATTAATTGTTCACAAACGTCTAGAGAATCCTTCGTGGTCTGCCTCAAAAAATAGCAAAAGTGTTAAAATTCCTAAAGTCAACGGTGTGTCTTGTAATCAAACGTTACAAGGATACTCTGAGTGTGGATAGAGGATGCGCTGTGCTCTCATAAAAGTGACACTAGGGACAAAGAGCCGAGGAGAAAGGTGTTGAGGTACGTGAAAGGCAACCCAGGTGTCTCCATACGTGATTTGGCAAATAAATACGATTCCAACTTTTCCACCGTGCGTAAAATCCTTTCAAGAGAAGGATATAAGTCTTTTTGTGCCAGTAAACATCCGAATAGCTCCCTGAAACAAAATTTAGTGGCCAAAAAGCGAGCACGATTACTACACGAACGAGTTTTGATGAAATTTGATGGCTGTATTTCAATGGATGACGAAACATATGTCAAAATGGAATATAAACAAATCCCCGGATGAAAATTTTACCTGGAAACTGGTCGTGGGTATGTCCCTTCCAGGTATAAATTTGTTTTTGCTGATAAGTTTGCTCGGAAACTAATAATTTGGCAATGAAACTGCAGTTGTGGCCTTAAAACCAAGGTTTTCATCACATCTCACACAATGACTTCGAAGGTTTACATTAAAGAGTGTCTGAAAAAGCGGATTTTACCCTTGATTCGGCAACACATGATCAACGTTATGTTTTGGCCGGATCTAGCCAGCTGCCACTACTCTAAGGTGGTACTAGACAAACAATGTAGATTTCGTCGCAAAAGAGATTAATCCTCCGAATTGCCCTGAGTTCAGACCGATCGAAAAATATTGGGCAATTGTCAGGCGAAAACTTCGAGGATGCGGTAAAGAAGTGCAAATGCACAAAAAATGCGTTTAAAGTGGAATAAGTTCGCCGATACAGTGTCACCAGCGACTGTGCAGATCATGATGGTATCCAGGGATGCAATTCTCCTCTGTGCAAGCAGGGTGCTTAGTGAAAAGGTACTTCGCACATTGGCAAACGCAAACTCATCCGAGAGATTTTTGTTTTGTTTCCACTCTCTGCTAGATATCACAAGTTGAGTGACACCAAAGGCCAGAGCGTGTGAGTGATCGCTGAGGAGCACCGAAGAGAGCAGAATTATTTCACCGGAGAAAGTCACCCTGGTGAAAACCTTCATTGTTAGTTTCATTCCACAACACTTGAATTTGAACATTTTTACTATGTTATTGATTTCGTAATGTTCTTCTTCCTCTTTTCGGCGTATCCATGCTTATTGCTTATTTCCTGGATCTCAACTTAGTGTTCTAGATGCACTTCCACAGTTATTAAATTGAGAGCTTTCGAAGCCAATCATCAATGCATGAATTTGTATATTGTGTGGCAAGCAGTATGATACTCTTATGCCCAGGGAAGTCGAGATTTTTTTAAGTCGACTGGACTGAGAATCGAACCCGCTGCGTCCGGATTGGTAGTTCCATGCCTTTACTGACTAGGCTACCTGAGGCTCCTATTTCGTTATGCTCATCCCGTTTTCCAGCCATATTTTCTTAATGTTTAGATCACGGTTTCACTCACGTCAGTGCGGTGGAGTCCTTTTTTGCTCTTTCACTCTTCGTCGTTCACACTGCAGTGAGTGTATGAACGCTCAGGCAGCGAACTGTCAATTCTCTCGCTCTCCCGTGCTGTGTCGAATAATCTCTACAGTGGTGTCAGGACAAAATCTCCGTAGAGACTGAGTGAGATTCACCAAAGAGAGCTAGAAAAGTGCACCCGGGTGATTCTCCCTAGAATGTACACCTCCCCCCTTCTTCTCCTCTTCTCCCTTCTCCTCCTCTCCCCCTCGAAATCGCAACCGCCCCAGTAACCTCCGCCTCTCCAACGGGAATGTAATAAGCTGAATAAATACCCTTCTTTTGCTTTTGATCAACCGTTTATGTTGATTAATTCTTGAGTTATGATCACTTGAATGCGTCCAAATTTACTTTGAATCGGACTCCTCCGACTTCATCCTCGTAGAGATCTACGCCAATGGAAGCATTCCTCGAATGAAAATGTTCAAACCATCAAAGCATTAAAGTTCCGGCTCACTTTAACCTCCGGTTCCGAAAAGAGTACATTTCGGTTTTTGTCCGAAAAAACATCATTTTTGCTATCGCTCGTCCATGGAACGTATTTCGATTTAATTTACGCCGCTCCAAAAAGTTAAACTTCCCCAATATTTTGCAGGATAAATTGATGGATACGTCTTGTTGTCGCCGCAATTTGCAATTCTGCACGGATTTGTGATGTTGTTCTTTTTTTGTTTCACTGTTTTTCTATAAATGCTTCGCTTATCTTTCGCCCTAAGCTTGCTTTTCTTCCCACGTTTGTCGATGGGATCCGCATTATCGGCACTTTTCAAAAATCTTCCCTTAACGGTAGGATTTGATTTTGAATTTTTTTTTTTCGATGTTGCGCTTGACCTATCACTGCTAGAATTGTTTTTAAATTCGTTTTTTCGCCACAATTTGAATACAATTTCACCGCCTGCGTGTCAAAAAAATCCAAATTAACCAAAAATTAAAAACCCCCAAAAAAAAATAAACCATAAAAATTCCCACCTTTAACCTTAAAATTAAGGTGAAACTCCCTCGATTTCTTAGTATTCAACATGCATGTAGTAGTGCAAACACTTCTGGCTCTCATATGATAGTATTGGTGCATCATGAAGAAAACGGTCATGGTTGCCAGTAATTTTAATTTTTCTTTGTGAATTACAGTACATCCATTTAATTATTCCCTACAATATTCACATTTTTATAAAAGCATAAAGCCTCAAAATAAAAATCCTTTTTAAAGGTTGGGGGAGTCTGGGGCATAATTAGCAAGCTAAATATTAAGCCATACATCTAGTTGAATACAAATATTGGTGAATTTTAAACGTTAATGTTCAGTTCTTATTTCAATCATAAACTATCGAATGAGTCTTTGAGTAGATGGCTGAAACATAAAATGTATTAAAAATGTTTTAAATTATGCATCTGAGATAATAAATGAGATTTTTGCAGTTTGAAAACCAATTCCAGGGAACTTTTCACGTCATACTGAGCTCTGACAACCAACGACAGCTCATGTTATACAACATAATTCGATTGCCACATTTTTATTATTTTTTTCACACGAATCCAGTTGAATGTTGTTTACTCATAATAATGATCTCTTATTTTGAAACACTTTGAAGCTACTTGGGTAGCCACAAACACAACGAGATATTATTTTATTTTGGATGTTAATATAAATGAATAGATTTGGTTTGCTTTACTATATTTCAATGTGGAGCTTTGGTAAGTTAATGTATGTATTTACTCTATGTTTTAATAGAAATCTCATCATGTGCCACTTTTTTCAGCACTTATGTTTCCAAAAATAATTGTACTTTTTTTCAATTTTTGTTTTAAAGTACGATTCATTAAGAATTACTTCATGCATGACGTAATCAGTATGATCATTGCTGTTCACAAAAATGACTATGCATTAATGTGCCTGACAGATGTGCATTGACGCCTGTGCTTCGACAATAATATTTTTATCCAGAACAACAATATCACTCTTGATTTTAAATCCCATGGATGCCTTCATGGCTAGGGCGCGTTCTGAAATTTTACCCTTTACCTCTTTCTTCTTAATCAAGAGTAAGGTTGAATTATCTTCTGAAATAGCTGAAAAAGAGAAACAATATTAATATAAATGGAATTGCTTTGAAATGAGTTCAATGCTACATTGCAAGTCTGAGATTTGAGCTTGTAACTTTAAGTAAGAGGTATGAGCTATAATAAGTAAGCGAAGGCTGCACCTGAAGGTTGAGCTTGTTTGATCCGTAATTATTTTTAATTTAAATATTGAATGGGTCCAGAGCGTTCAAATTTTGATTATAGATGACTGGTATCGGCAATATTTAGTCAAAATTTGAGTTTACTGGAAAACCACGCAAATTAAAGTTGAAAAGTTAACTTCGGTCCAAGTATTTTTGTCTTCGCCTATTTGTTTCAATCCCATGTTTTTATATAGTGTTTATATTACCATCAGGCGCACAATGAATTTGGTGGGTATCCGGGTACCCTGTCGAACACTTATATGTTTTTTTTTGTCGAACACATGAGGGTTAATATGGAACTATGAGCCTGTGAAAAAACCGCATCAAGTTTCGTTTTTTCCGCTGAGATATATCCATAAGGAAAATGGGGATCAAGTCAACCCAGACTCCACTAACTCTGGCTCGTGCTTCCAAGGAAAAGGAAGGGAATGAAAGCTGTTTACCTTTTCTTTCCAAACAACAAACAAATCAACAAGCAAATGCAAAGCAAATCAAAAACACACTCACCATCGGATTCGGAAGTTTGACCGGGATTTTCAAAACCAGTATCATTTGGGCCAGGTATAGGAACGTCATTTGTAAAGTCGGAAGATTCGCCGACAGATTCTTCTCCGGAACTTATTTTTCGATGAAATACAGCATCAGTTGACGGTGAAGTAGAACCACTATTCCACGGGTTTTCGAATGTCCACGTTAAGGGATCAAGAGCACTTCATATCACTTTTTTAGCCCGTTCACGCAAAACAGCCGCTTTTCTTCTTTTAGTAAGACGCGGCATTTTTTACTTCGTTAATCAAAACTTTTATCAGTCCAGCACACTCGCGCAAACAGTTGCTGACAACACTGCGCTCTGCTACGCTACGCACAGCTGAGTGTAAATTAGAAAAAAGCAAAACGCGTAGTTTTGAGACCGGCTGCTGAATTTTTGCACCATTCTCGTTAATTAAACAGTTTTTTCGTCTACTGTTTTCAAGAGCGCGATGATAATTAATCTTTCAGTGAAAGTAAATAGTGTTCAGGTGGCTACGGGAAGTGGAAATACAGTTTTTTGTGAGAAAATAATAAGCAGATCCTGGCTTTAAAAAGGTACACAAAGAGGACGAAAAATTACCTGCTCTGTGGAAATGAGCACTAGTTGATCAATTCAGAGTGATTTCAGTGAAATAAACAGTGTGAACTGATTAAATATTGTGTTCTGCTGTCCTATTAGCAGTATGGCAATGATTCACTTCAGGTAAGTGGATTAATTTGGCATATTTTGTTGAGCAAACCCAAAGTGTGCATGTGTGGATGAGGAAGCCATCGCTCCTGCCATAAGGCGATTCCATCGTGTATGTTCTTAAGCAAAATTCACACACAATACACAGCAGAGACTCATCAGACAATATATATTATATAGAAAAAGAAGTTGCGACGTCCGACCAAAAAAATCCCCAAAGTCCCCGTTAGATTTTTTCCCAGTTCCCCCCCGAATGTGCCCCCAATTTGAGCTTGTTGCAATTGAGACCCTGTGTAGGATTCACCTAGAATTCCGGGTAATCCAGAATATGGAATGCTCAGATTTATCAGGAAGATTCGCAAATAAACATCATGATTGTATTCAAACCAAATGTAATCTGCTCAGAATCGCAAAAGTATTCCGAATCCCGAGATAGATGCGAATCAAGCCAATTCCAGGATCGAACATAGTCTGCTCTTAGAAAAAAAGTCTACTCTTAAAAACTTGCTCCAAATACCGGGAAACTTTTAAAATACGATTGAAAATTGGTACAAAATATCCTGAGAATAACTTGCTGAAAATAACGTACACTAATAAAATGTCGACGCTTTTCTAGATTCCAAATTCCAAACAATTTAAGTCGTTCCTTCCAATCAGCCCAACAGTAAGTGGAAAAAATCTCACTTAAACTTCATGAAGCGCAAAAAAAAGCTGAACAATCTGCTGCACCATCAGCAGCTTCATCGTCCGTCCTACGGCAAGACGATTCTTCTACTTCCCCGAAAAGGTCAGTACTCGATCAAGAGCACACTCACACTCGACAAACAAGCCAATAAAAAACGATTAGAGCGTTTCCAGATGAAATCAGCCGGAAAAAGTCAAAATCTTGCACGACCTTCTCCGATTTGGATGAAACTTTGCACATGTCTTCGGAATTGGTGATGATAGATTTTCCGCGGGTTAAGGGAATTTTTTGACGCAAGACATTTTTTTCAAAAGGGCGTATGTGTTTTGTCATGCGTATTTTTCAAAAAATCATAACTCGAAAACCGTTGGTTGTAATAAAATTGCGTCTGATAAAAAGTTGTAGTTAATTAATTTGACTTTATGAAAAAAATATGTACACTGTAAAAAAATGTTTTTTCTTTAAAAAAATCAAAAATTACACTTAAAAATCAATTAGCAAATATGTCCAACGTACGATTTTTATAAATTTTTTCCAAAAAGACTAAGTCAAAAGAAGAAGAATAAAAGTTGTTCTACGATGGAGCAATTTAAGATAAAAAAGTTCTTAGAAGTAAAAAAAAATCAAGTTTTTTTTCCAATTTGTTGTTTTTGCATAAATAACCATATTTTAATAATATAATACGATTTTTCTAGTGATTTTAAACAAAAATGCCCTTGGTGAGCAACATTCTATATGTACCCGTTTTCGAGATAATTTGAAAGTAATGTCGAAAAAATGGCTTTTTCCATGAAAATATCCCTTTTTCAAAAGTTAGTCGTGCTTTTCCATCTTCAAAAGTATTTTTTTCAAATTGTACATTAGATTTTCAACAACTATCCTTTTGACACCAAGAAGATTGAACATCTTCTCAATTAACGAAATTTACGAATCTTAATTACCAAATAAAAATTTTGAGTTTTTGTTCATACATGATTTATTTATTTTTTCTACTAAATAAAAAAAAAATTATATTTACATTTTTACAAACACTATTTCCTAACATTCCTATAAATATTATGAAAACTCAGTATTTCGTCAGTTGAAAATATTTTCGCAGCGATTTTGTTATCTGCAACTGGAATGAAGGAGTGATATTTCTGTGTACCAGGAATCATTTTTGTTTGCTGATAACTACCACCCCATTCTGCAGCTCCCTCTTCATATTCTTCTTGTGAAACATAGCAAAATGATATTTTTGTGAAATTTTCTTGATTTCTCTTAATAGCCCAATCATACAAAGTTTTCGCACTTGTTATTGGATGTTCATGTTGTTTGGCCAAGCTTGCTCTTGTTGCCATTCGTTTTAATGTGCCGCCAATTGCATCACATGGTCCCTTACCATGTGAAGTTGCGAAAAAATGCCACTCAGAATCAATGTTGTATTTCTCTTTAAACTTGCAGAGGCTTGCAAAAAATTTTCTATTTTTGTATTGGGAAGCAGCCCCATCAGACATAAAAATGGCCTTTTTTATATTCATTAGTTGATTTAAATACGTTAGTAATTTAGAAATAAATACTTGTACCGCAATTGTATCATGTCTTAGAACTTCTGATATTACAACAAAAATTAGATGTTTAAGCATTCCTGACTCCATATAATAAATAACAAACGGATGAATTGTAGCCTGATCATTGTTCCAATGATGACTTTGAACAGCATCCTGAAGTACAAATGAATAATTCTCTGCAAAATCGCAAATAATAACTACTTCTCCTTCTTTTAATGAAGACTTTGTATCTTTTAAAAATTTTGATTGCTTTGTTTTTATATAATCATGAGTTAATAGTTTTTCTAATTTCTCGCTAAAATATTCAACAAATTCATCGACAGGTTTTAATAGCGTTTCTAAATTACATCTATCAGTTGTAATCCATTGTTCGAACGATATCTCAGACAAGTTATGTTTCTCAAGTTCTTTTAAAAATCTTATCTCAAATTCTGACAGCGTGGGACAATTTTCGCATTCACGGAGGTAACAATATTTTGATCTTGATGATGAATTACACAATAACTTCTCAAAATGTTGATTACAATCAGTGTTGAATGAATATTTTTTTAAACTGTGAAGCATTAAATCAATATTTTCGTGAATTGCACAAACACAAACGTTGTGAGAACCTGAAGCATTTAGCAATTTACAATGTTTTGGTCGTAATGCTGCAAAAGTACTAAATCCAATTTTATGTTCACTGATTTCTTTAAATCGAGTGAAAGTTTCTCTAAGTGATGAAAGTAATAACCGTTTTTGAATTTGTTGACGCTTACCATTAGTGTTTACAGAGACATAATCTCTTTGTCCCGGCATGGCTCTGCTGATGTCGTCCTCATCAAAAAATTGTATCACTTGATTCTTTATATCCGGATTCAAACGATTCCCCGATCTGTCGTTGGGGGTAGCCAATACTCCATTTTCGGCTGCCAATTCTTTTGCTTGTAATGCAAGGTATTTGTTTGTTTCAAATTTGCTCGTTATCTGCTGAATCGTCCACGAATTAGGCAAAACTGTTAATATACGTATTTTATCTATTCTCGAACAATCTGGTTCTATGAATTTTTCTTTCAATTTGGAAATAATTTCATCATATTCCACAACCTTTGTTTTCAATGTAGCTAACTCTTCGACTTCCTCTTGTGGTGGTAAGCTGAATAGATATTTTCTAATACCTGCTACAATTCCGGCAAATTTTTGCCGACGGTATTTATCGTTTATAAATTCTCTAATGGATATCGGAGACACATTTATTCCTGCAATTCCATTATTGAATAACTCAATGTTGTGTATCCTCTAATAATCCGGTAGGTCACTGTCCTGAGAAGATGCCAAGGTAATTGAAGCTGCCGATGGTATTTCCTCCAAATCGTTCCGTGATGTGGTTGGTGCTTCGTCATGTCCACCGTTTTCTGGTTGCTCCACTCTTTCGACAGGATTACGACGATACGAATAAAACCAACATGAATCACAAATTCTTAATGACGTGTCCAAATGGACCGTACACTGCATGGATAAAAGTTTTTCAATTAACTTGTCAGTTAAATTTCTAAGTTTAGGCGAACACCGTCTCCCGATTTCACGAAAAGGTTTACAACAATGCTTTGTTTCGAGTTCCATTTCAAATCATTTCACGCTTTACGCTACTTATGAAAGACACTGTTAAACTGATGTCATGACTTTGTAATGTAATCCTTTTTATACGTACTAGGTACGCACTTTAGGTACTTTTTTGAAATATTGGTATGTGCAGGGGTATGCATGTAAATTATATTTTCTGTCAACACCAAAGGGAATGCATGAATAGGTATAAATGGGCGTAACAATTGTATTCTTACTGGTATAAGCAGTTCAACTAATTAAATACATTATGTTTCTACCTGAACAAAATACGCTTGTACACTAACATGAATACTAATTATTTTTGTTTCGGGTTAGGTTTTCATAATATACTGTAAGTAAAAGCAACAAATTTTGTCGTGTGACCTACAGTAAATATCAGGAATCAGTTTGTCTAGTATTCTCGGTAATAAAAGGTATATTGTAGACAATTTAATGTACAATTTGAAAAGAATACTTTTGCAGATGGACCATCACGACACTAACATTTGAAAAAGGGATATTTTCATGGAAAAAGCCATTTTTTCGACATTAATTTCAAATTATCTCGAAAACGGATACATTTAGAATGTTGCTCACCAAAAGCTTTTTTGTTTAAAATCACTAGAAAAATCGTATTTATTAAAATATGGTTATTTATGCAAAAACAACATATTAGAAAAAAAAATAATTTTTCTTACTTCAAAGAACTTTTTTATCTTAAGTTGCTCCATCGTACAACAACTTCTATTTTTTTTATGACTCAAAGCCTTTTTGAAAAAAAAAATTATAAAAATCGTTGGACAGATTTGCTAATTGATTTCTAAGTTGAATTTTTGTTTTTTTTACAGTGTACATATTTTTTTCATAAAGTCAAATTAATTAACTACAACTTCTTCACAGACGCAATTTTATTACATCCAACGGTTTTCGAGTTATGATTTTTTGAAAAATACGCATGACAAAACACATACGCCCTTTTGAAAAAAATGTCTTGAGTCAAAAAATTCCCTTAACCGGCGGAAAATCCATCGTCACCAATTCCGAAGACATGTGCAAAGTTTCATCCAAATCGGAGAGGGTCGAGTTCAGTCATTTGCTCATTTGGCAGAGAAATGCTCATTATGCCATATTTGCCCCTTATTCACCGTTTGCCCCTTATTCACCGTTTGCCCCTTACGCTCCGTTTGCCCCTTATTTCCCCTGTACCCCTTCCGACCGTTTGTCTTTTTTCCTTGTTACTCTATTCCAAGAGTACCCCAGTTTCCATCACCAGATCACCGTATTGTTGCTACCAAAAAAGCTTGATGACAATGATGCCACGTACATTCAGTTTGAAACGCATCACACCGAAGCCGTAACGTTAGTCGAAGACCTCATCCTGTCCACAACTCCGCCACCCACTTTGATGCCCACGCCAGTGTCTGCACGTTAACATCCGCAAATTTTTGTACAGCAGCAACCTATGCCGGCTCCTGTTCCTTTGTTTGATGGTAAGCCGGAGAACTGGCCAAGATTTAGGCAAGTTTTTTCGGACATAATGGCTAGATCCAAGGATTCCGATGCAGTCAAGTTACACCACCTTGAAAGGGCAGCGAGTGGATCCGCCGCTAAGATCATCGACCCGAAAACGCTCAGTGAAGGAAATATCGCCCACGCTTGGGAGCTGCTGCTTGACGTTTACGAAGACGAGCTGAAGGCAGTAGACTCTCATATCCATGGCCTGCTGAGCTTGAAGCACATGAACAAGGAGTACTCCAAGCAGATGAGGGAGCTTTTGAACGAGGTGACACGTCACGTTAAAGGACTGAAGCTGCTGAACCAGAATTTGGTAGGCTTATCCGAAAGATCTCTCGTCGTAGTCCTCTCCATTGCTTTTGACCCCGAGACGCGGAAGCAGTGAGAGGCCACTATTCCTCACAAGCAGATCCTGAACTATGAAGACACCATCAAGTTCTTGAAGGAGCGATGTTCGCTATTGGAGCGCTGTGAAGCCAGTTATCCCAAGTTGTTTTCATCTAAAGATTCCAGCCAGAAGTCCACCCGAAGCCCCCACCGGCAAAGTCGCTCGCTATGGCTACACCCATATCAAAGAGCGCGACACATGAGAACTGTGCAGTGGGCCACCCCAACTTTAATAGCTATAATTTTTTTTCCCCTGCTGTTTTTTTTTCTTTTTTTTCAAAAAAAAAAAAGTTTTTCCCCCCCAAAAAAAAAAAAAAATAAAAAAAAAACCAAGAACGAAAGACGTTATGGATTTAACCGATCCCCATCCAAACTGTGATTTTTCCTTGGTGAGGTCATTTTGTACTATAGAAAATATACATTAACCAGGGATAAGGTGCGACTTATAGACTCTATTCATTCTTCATGCGTTATTGTGAATGGAGACCAATCTATGCTACAATATTCTAGCATTGATCTGACATAAGCAATGTATAACGGGTGTCCACTAAAAAATGAGAATGATTTCAATACTTTTCCATCAGAACAAAAACGGCCGCATAGAAATGTCACTTTAGATGAATGAATCGTTGCACTCTCCAGAAAATTTTCATACTCTCTTATTTCACTCTAACATGTTCAGTCGTGTTCAGCATGCCGTCGAAACAGGAAGAACTGCGCGCGCGCGTTGTACAATTCTTTCAAGCGAACGAAGATCGTGGAAAAAAATACACGGTGGACCATTTTTGTCGTGAAAAAGTTCCGGTATCCACCGTATACCGTATCCTGGCATGCATGAGAGTAACCCGGAAGAAAGGTTGCGGCCGTCCAGCGAAAATAATGAATGAGAAAACGCTCCGCTCGCTGCGCAGCATGTTCAACAACAAGGATTCGGTAAGTCAACGGGAAGCAGCCCGAAAGTTCCATTGTTCGAAGTCACTCATCTGCAAGACGCTAAAGAAAGAAGGAATAGTGTGTAGAAAGAAAACCAGATCCCCAGAGTACACAGATGAGCAGATTCAAACCGTGAAATCCCAATGCCGCTGAATGACTCGGAATTACGGCGGAAAATCTTTCGTTCTGGACGACGAAAGCTACTTTCCTCTTTCGAAGTCTCAGATACCGGGAAACGACCGATTCTACACTAAGGACAAATCTACTACTCCTCCAAAAGTAATGTATAAGTTCAAGCACAAATTTGAATCGAAGGTTATGTTATACATCGTAATATCCGATAAGGGTATTTCGAAGCCGTGGTTCAAACCAAGCGGTTTGGCCATCAACCAGGAGGTGTACCAAAGAGAGTGTTTGCAGAAAATACTCATCCCATTTCTTAAACAACATCACTCGGATGGCAAATACGTGTTTTGGCCGGACAAGGCATCATCGCACTACGCAAAAAAAAACGCTAACGTTTTTGGAGAGCCAAAATATACCATATGTCCCAAAAGACCGGAATCCGACAAATTTGCCACAGTGCCGTCCTATCGAGGATTTCTTCGGTCTTTTGAGCTCCATGGTATACGAGGATAATTGGAAGGCCAAGAACACCAAGCAACTTACCAACAGGATCAAAAGCTGCATCCGAAAAATCGATGTGGCTGCCGTCCAACGGTCATGTTCCAGCATAACGACTAAGCTGCGCCGCACGGCGGACCACGGACCATATGACAATATTCACTAAACTTAGTTTGAAGATTTAAGTTGACCCTTTTAATAAAATAAATCAGTTTGAACAAAACTTCACTGGTATTTTTTTCCTGACCCATTCTTTTCGTTCTCATTATTTAGTGGACACCCGTTATTTTTATATTATAAACGGCCACAAAAATTTTATAACAAAAATTTATAAAAAACCCCATTTTTTTCTATCTTCGTTTTAAATTTAGTTTAAAAAAAAAAAGAAACCAAAGTAAGAGACAAAAACACAACACCACCCCCCCCCCCCCCACCCCCCCCCCAACCCTTTCCCCCCCCAAAATTTTTTTATATATATGTTTTTTTTCGTTTCCAACAGAAGATAATAAATTTATTTTTTCCCACATTCAGTTGAAGCATTTTTTGCAACAACAATTTAACAAAAAAAAATCCATCTTTAAACCCTTTGATGCCCTCCGCATTATTTATTTCTAAATAAAGTTTCATGTCGTCAGCGTAAATTAAAAATGTTTGTTTCTTAAGAATAAAAGATAATTCATTTGCAAATAGAATGGATAAAAGTGGTCCTAGATGAGAGCCTTGTGGGACTCCCGAAGTGGCATGAATAGGTTTCGATTAGTTTCCTTTAAGTCTTACAACTTGATCACGGTTGGTTAGGTATGAATGAAGCCATTTGAGGAGTTTGGGATGAATTCACATTTTTTGCAATTTAAATATAAGCATAGGTATATCGACACGGTCAAATGCTTTACAAAAATCTGTGTGTAAAACCTCTACCTGGTTTCCGTTATCCATTGCTTCCAGAAAATAATTAACGAATTCTAGTAAATTTGTGGTTGTCGAACGACCTTTAAAAAATCCATGCTGACTAGTAGTTATTCTATTTTTGATTTGGTTAAATAATTTTTCATTCACAATTGCCTCAAACAGTTTTGGAATGCAAGAGATCAGGGCTATATCCCGATAATTACGAAAATCAGATTTTTTAACAGACTTAA
The DNA here is from genome assembly GCA_024533555.2 of Aedes koreicus. Taxonomy (NCBI): domain Eukaryota; kingdom Metazoa; phylum Arthropoda; class Insecta; order Diptera; family Culicidae; genus Aedes; species Aedes koreicus. Next base: position 492,849 of record JAHHFK020002446.1, on the reverse strand, counting down.
AAATAGGCACAAGAAATGAGCTCATCCATGATTTTGAAAATTTTGGATCACGATCTGCTTTTGAGTGTGTTGTGAATTTTTCTTGAAAAAACTTGGCAAATAAATTGCATACTTCTTCTGTATTATTACTTTCACTATTGTCAAAATACATTCGGGATTGAAGATTGTCTGGATTTAGTTTGGTATTCACGTAATTAAAAAAGTTTTTGGACAAGATTTAATTTTACGTTCAATTTTTGAATTATACTCCTCAAATGCAATATTCGTAGCCAAATTAAGTTCATCACAAATGTTCAAAGAGCTTTCTAAATTAACAGAACTATTATGTTTTTTGTAAATCTTATGCGCGTTTTGCTTCCGTTTTTTTTTAATTTTGAATTTGTTTATTGAACCAAACTGGAACCTTTGAAAATACTCTTCGTCTACGTCTTTTAACTGGTACTTCCTCCTGGATCATTGCAAACAACTTAGTGTAGAACACTTCAGTTGCACTTTCAACATTATCTTCAATCCTAAATACTGTTTGCCAATCAATTAAGTTTAGTTTGCTTCTTATGTTAGCATAATTAGCTGATTTATAGACAAGAATTCCTGGAGTTCGCAATCAGGCGTCTCATTTCCTTGTACAAAAAGAGAATACTCTATTGCTGTGTGAAATACTTCATTTCTCCATATTAGAGTCAATGATTCACTAACACAGAAGTCATCGAAAATATTTGTCAACAGAAAGTCTAAATAACAGTTCTGTTGATTTTTCACATGGTTTATTTGATAATGTCCTATATCAGCAATTTCGTCAAATATGAAATTAAGCGTCTCATTTTCCCCAATTATTGGAAGTAGGATGCATTCATTATCAATGACAGCAATTAAATCAACATTGCGTTGGTTAAAGTCACCATATGTATGTACTTTTACTTCAGGGGGTAAACAAGACACAATTTCTGCGGCAAAAGTAAACAACTTATCATATATTTTCCTACGGGCATTGTTTGGAGGAAAGTACACCGAAACAAACACATGAGTTTCGTCTCTCACCTGCACTTTTGCCCATACATTCTCATATTCCTTAAATTTTGTTGTAGTAATTATTTCGGAATTGAATTCAGTGGAAATTGCAACTAAAACTCCACATCTGACTTTTTTCTGACCATTGATAATTACGGTCATCTCTATAAACATTATAATTATTTCCAAAAACCACGGAAGAATCACGGTATAAGAACAACTAAGAACTTTATTTTGAACTTCGCTGATCTTAGCAGCGTTTTTCATCCGATTAAAATTTTGACAATATACCGTGATTTCATTCGTGGAATGCGGGTGGGTTGAAGAGATTAATGGACTTTGACTAATATTCACCTGTCCGGAATTTGTACTGTTTTGAAAAATGCTGAGATCGCCGGGCTGATTATCCGCATCGTCATATCCTTCCTCTGAGAAATTTGTCAGTTGCACTGGCACTAGCGCGTTTCACATGATGTAGCAGAATTTGAAGAGCAACCAGGGGACGTCCAATTCCGCTTAAAGCCGCACATCTCATTTCGAATTTGCTCTCGTCTCTTTGGGCATTAACGATTGCACTCTCCCTTGTCTCTGTGCAAACACAAGTGTGAAAAACAGACACGGCGGCGCTCTAGATTGGACCTGCACAAATTTGTGTTTACTTCTCATGTTTTCATAACGTTTTATGTAATAAACTACAGGGCCCAATCATGTAAGTAGAATCGAGCATTTTATTAGGCAACTGACAAAATGATAATTTCATGTACCATCCATGAATGACAATGAAAATGATCATCCATGAGTAATGTAACGATATGCGAAGCAGAGTCTGGCAGAGCAAAAAGGGTGTATAAATAAGTTTTAGAGTTTTCATACAAAAACCTTTTGAAGTGCTAAAAAGTATTACGTAATTTTCAAATGGCCCGACTAGTTAGTGAATTAATATTTTAATAAAATTTTCCCTCTATGAACCACTACATTGCCTTTTTGTTACTAAAATAAAAAAAATAAAATCATTTTGATATCATTAACCAAAGCACGAGCCAAAGCACAGAGTAAAGCACAGTGCACTACTCTTAATCTCTGAAAGAGAAGTGCATGTGCGGCTTTTTGTCTCTCGTGCTGCTACGAAATCTCTCACACGTTCGTTTTGTGCGCTCTAAGGAGACGCTTCTAAGGAGACGCACAATTGAAATTGGGTGAAGCACTTGTCTATTTTGCACTGCTCTGTGTATTTCGACAATCCCTGACCTTAGCTATATACACGCCAGGATCAAGAATGTCTAATTTTGATTCTGGAAGTGTGAAAATTCTTCACAAATGCATTTGATATCTGAAGACTTTCATGCGCGGCTTTTTTTTATATGATGATGACCTCAGAATGTACGTGTATGAATAGGCATTCTTGAAACGGGTCGTTGGATTTTCAATAGAGCTGTCAACCTTCAATCTCCAGGGCTAAACATGTTTGTACATCGTGATAACATATAAATCAACGAAGAAATGCAGACAAACTCCTTCCATAAAAGCACTGCCGGTCAGTGGGAGATTGATTGTAAACATATATATACACATACACGAAAAGTTTTTATCCCTGACGGTACCCCAACGTAGAGTCAAGGAAAGAAAGCTTAGTTTTTTTTTCAATTGTTTGAGGAAGGGCAAACTTGCCACAAAATGCCCTTCGAATAAGTCCTGCCAGGAGTGTCAATGCAGACACAATACGTTGCTCCATGAGCAAAAATATCTAAAATATGATGCAAAGCCAAATTCAACTCCCAAATTCTAAATCAGAATCTACCCAAGTCCTAGTACCCAAATTAAATTCGACCCAAGTTAGTACCCAAGTTAATGATGCGCCTGGGAAGTTGGTTCACTATTTGCCCCACCATGCGGTGTTAAAACCAAGTTGCTCCTCCACCCGTTTGAGAGTTGTGTTTGATGCCTCAGCTAGAACAACTGGCTCCATCTCTTAACGACGTCTAAATGATTGGTCCCACTGTCCAAAATGACATATTTTCGATAATCCTTTGATTCCATAAGCATCGTTTTGCGATAAAGGCTAACGCTTCCAAAATATATAGAAGGGTGCATGTTGATGGAAAGCACTCCAGTTTGCAACGAATTTTTTGGAGAGAGAATCCCGATGATCCACTACAGATTCTTGATTCTTACGGGACAACCAGTGCCCTATTTTTGGCCACTCGAACACTGTTACAGCTTGACCGTGAGGAGTCACAGCGTTTTCAAAGAGCGTCCAAGGTCTTGGAAGAAGATGCTTATTTAGATGACGTGGTATCAGGAGCTGATACCTTGAACAGGTTATACAGCTTTGTTCTGATTTGACACAGTTGTTGCAGTCTGGAGGTTTCCCTCAACATAAATTGTGTGCAAGCGATGCAACCATTCTTGACACCGTCACTGAAGAAGATTGCGAAACGTATTTTGAGTTTTAGAGTTCTGAAGTGAATAAGGTCATCAAAACTTTAGGTCTACTATGGGATCCAAACGAGGATGTTTTTAGATTCCCTTGTGGTTTGCAATTCCAACCATTGTCACCAATGCCAACCAAACGTATCGTTCTCTCCGAAATTGAGCAATTGTTTGATCCCTTAGGCCTTGTTGCACTAGTGATAGTTCTGGCAAAGGAGATCATACAACGTTTTTGGAAGGATGGAGTAGGATGGGATGATACTTTGGAAGGTGATGTTCTGCAGTCTTGGTCTACGTTCAGAGATTCTTTGAAATTTATTAACGTTATTAAAATTCCACGCTTCGTTGGATTGGAGAGCGCCTTGAATGTTGAAGTTCATGGTTTCGCAGACGCCTTCAATCGTGCTTATGGAGCAGCAATCTATTCGAGAATTGTTTCTGCCGTTGATGTTAAGGTTTCACTGCTCTGTAGTAGATCGAGGATGGCTCCACTGAAATCTCTGACAATTCCTCAGTTGGAATTAAGTGCCGCCCTGTTCATCTTTAGAGATGGATACTCAGCGTCTCTTCTTGTGGTCCGACAGTAGTATTGTGCTCGCTTGGTTGAAGAAGTCTCGTCTGTGCTGGAAGTTTTTGTCCGCAACCGCGTGACGGAGATCAATTCCAACATCGGTTGTTACTGGTCTCACATCCGTTCTGAAGATAAACCAGCCGACGTTGTATCCAGGAGACAATTACCACAGAGTCTTATGAATAATAGTCTCTGGTGGACCGGTCCGTCGTTTTTGAAACTACGTCAATATGAAGTCATGAAGTCAAGTCCGTTTCCATAGTTCTCCGAGACGTTCCTTCCCTTGAGTCCTTCAGCTCATTCCAAAAACTACAGTGGGTTGTTGGATATGTCTTGCATTTTGTGAAAACTTGCAGAGCCACCTGTGCCCAACAAATGTTTGACCGTACCCGAATTGCGTAAATCGATGATTGTTATTATTTCATTGATCCAATAACTTTAGCTTTCAAATGAAATTAGTCTGATTTCTTCTAGGATACCTAGTCGTCAGTTAGTAACTCTGGATCCTGTGTTGGTGGACGGCTTGTTGAGAGTTGATGGTAGATTAGAGTACCTTCGCCTGACTTATGATGACTTTACTTCCAAATAAGAGTCCTGTCAGTGAACTGCTCATTCGCGGTATACATTTGGTAAATCTTCTTCTTCCGTAAGGTGTTGAAAAAAATGCGTCACTTGTTTCCGATCCCACCGTCATTGCTTACAGCCCATGATGGGTCGTTTGCCCGAAGCCCGCGTCGTTCCTTCCGCCCCATTTTCACGAACGGGTGCAGATTTTGCCGGACCGATATTCACCAAAGGACCAAAGGTTGGTCTCCGGAAGTCCGTTCGTGCGAAGGCCTATATTTGTATTTTTGTATGTCTTGCTACCAAAGCAAGTCATTTAGAATTGGGGAACTGACGTCCAAGTCCTTTGTAACAGCTCTCCATCGATTCGTCAGTCTCCTTAGTCCAGTAGAATAAATTCATTTCGATCATGGCACAAACTTTGCTGGAGCAAAGTCAGATCTCCATGAACTGTTCCGAGACGATCAGGCGATCCTGATGTTCCGAGACGATCAGGCAAAAGAAAAGGTTGATGAATTCTGTTGTGCAAAGGAATTCGTATGGAAATTCATTCCACCTTGATCTACAAATTTTGGGAGATTATGGGAAGCCGGAGTGAAGAATTCAAAAACACACTTACGTAAAGTTTTGTCCAATGCCTGTCTCAATTTTCAAGATTTCTATACTGTTCTCACCCAAGGCAATGCTCAATTCGTGTCCTTTTTTCGCCAATTCGTTGGATACTCACGAGCCGTCTAGCTTATCGCCTGGCCATTTTCTAATTGGCAGAGAGTTAGTCACTATTCCCGAACTCACACTTGTAGAAACCCCTGTAAACTGTTTGACCCGTTGGCAGTACTTGCAAGCTCTTAGAGAGCATTTTTGGAAACGTTGATCAAATCAATACCTAAGCACCTTGCAATCTCGCTCAAAATGGACGGGATCTCCAAATGTTGTTCCTGAACTAATAGTTTTGATAAAGGAAGACAATCTTCTTCCACAGAGTTGGAAAATGGGAAAGATTTTAAAGATTTTTTTTTAGTTTTTTTTTTATTTGTCGTCAATCATATATGTAGACTGGTTAACATTCTTGCCTTAATTCTACTCTTACAGATATTCTGACAAAAATACTTTTTTTATTTGATTTTTATTCATTGTTATATCAAGTGTGGTGCAGTATTTGTAATAGACATCATCTTATTTATGGGTCCGTTTTGGGCATAGTTAGTTCTCTGATTATTTATGTAGAATAAATTCCTGTTTCTTAAGTAACGGGTGGGAGCGTAGAAGTTGAGCTTCTCTAAAATGTCTGTGTCATTTATTCTTTGCCCAATAACATCGTTTATAAATGAAAGAATTACAAACTCACGTGTAACCGTTCGACCCAACGTGCTTTCCGGAAATGTCAGCAGATGGTTTAAGCGCCACTCCGTTGGGAGACCATCCATCTGTTTGCAGGGTTGCCCGGCCTGAGACCTCTCAAGGGAAAGGGTTTTGGGTTCCAATAGTGGAAGGAAAGCGCGAACGTCGGCCGGCTACTAGGTTTCAACCAGAAATCTTCTCTTTCAAATGACTTCGGCCGATTAATAGGCGCAAAGGAAAAATAAGCCGATGAATAGACCGCTCTCACTATAAATCATCACTGGCGGACTGAACGGGTAAATTTTGATCTGTTTCATGGAAGAATAAAGAATGTTCTTTGGTTGGATTCGGAGCCAACCTCCCCTGCAAAATAGACGAAACTACTTGAAACCGGACCCGGATGACCTGAAAACTCCCCTACATTACTTCTTCTAGTTCATTATAATGGAAACCAGTCGGTTTTTCTGTGGTACCATAAAGAGTTTATTCCATTCGCTTTCACAACGTATACAACGTTCTATTTATATCCTTTATTCAAACCTGTAGGCCTACATTACCGATATGTTTCTCTCTCCTATCATCTCCTGTTCTTTCCTATTCATTTCTTCTCATCACCATTAACTTCCTATCTATCCACTATTCTGACATGCTATCTTGGCGGTGTGCATTCACTTTCGGGGGTCGGCTATTGTCGGACAAAAAATAGCCTCTCACGGCCGCGCGTCTCGAACCAACAAACGGAGCGGGCAAAAATTTACACCATGCGCATGGGAAATTAATAATTATACGTGCATTTACTCACGGGACCACGTTGACATGTGGGAAAATGCTGGCTACTTGTCGATTAGTCTGCTGGATGCTGGATGTGTCGATCAGTGCTGTCGCTGGTCGATGAGTGTGTCGATCGTTTGCTGTTGGTGGGTGGTTTTCGCGCCGATTACCACATGCTGGAAGTGTGCTTACACTGCACGCACGAAATAAACCGTTTCTTGGTGATCGCCGATGGTTCATGCGCCGACGGCGCCTCACTGAAGCTGCCTCACACTTTGTAGCTGCAACATGTACTGCCGATGCGCTTTCGGTCGTCACCGATCGCGGGAAACTCACGCTATTTCCGCTGCTGCCTTTAGCCCTGTCCGGGGCGCGATATTAACGGGCGCGGCCCCCTTCGGTCACGTGTTCTACCGGGATCCTTCGAAGCTGGTAGAGTGGGGTCAGGAATAGTTGTCTGGGCGAATGATGAGGTGGCGGGCTTTCAGCACGTTTGCCACAAATATGATGGAAAACCATATCCCACGCATTAGTTTCAACACCCACCAAGAAGCACGTGATTTACCTGGATAGCTTTTCGATACTCGCCAGCACGTTTCTCTTCCTAACGTTAGCACGTTTAAGTCTAACTCAACTAACTAAGAGAGAGAATAAAAACTAAAATTAGTAACTTCGAAGAGCTTCCAGGTCACTTTCGTTCACCTTTAAATCCACCTCACGACACGAAACTAAGCTAAACTACTCCTGCCTCTTCCACAATCCAGATCAAAGTGAACGAGTAACAGTCAGAAACCCTCAGACAAAGCGCAAGATTTTCGTGATCCACGCAACCGGAATTGACTTCACGAAGTCCTCAAATTGCCTTTACCCCCTATTAACCGCCCGATATGTAGAAGGGAACTTAGTCTTCGGGTTGCAACAAATTTGGCCAGCCGAACTTAACCGAAAACGACTTAAAGAGGTCAATACATCTTGAAAGGGTTTGGCACAGGTCCAAGGCCACCAAACGACGTTCTATGAGATGTACTCCCAAGCGCAGGCATCTGCTGCCACATGGTTTAAATGCTTTATGTTTAAGAGAACTCATTCGTTCTACTCTTTGTGAGTGCTCGACGCTTTTATAGTGTAAACGTTTTTGATTGGGCTTTGAAGAAGCGGTGAATATGATTGAAGATATTTTTCCAAATTTATATAATTAAATATTTACAACAGAATTTACAAAACTATACACTATTTACAAAACCAAACTGTATCGACCCGAAGGATCGTTACATCACTCCCTACTAAATTTACGAAAATTTGATTGGCAATGCTAAAAAATAACATGAGCCAATAAAATTTTCGTAGGGCAGATAAAAAGTCATGGCATAATCCGCTTTTCTTTTCGGGGTCATATAGATTCATCATTGAACGGATTCAACTCCATCTCTGTTTACAGCATGTAGTTCATCACAAACCACACCTGCCACTGACCATCAGCGACCCAGGTCTCCGGTCTACAGCGAAAATTCATGCATGTCATGCCATTACGATTTATCGCTCATTGAATCAAAATAATAAATAATTAATTTTTTTTTTATAACAATACTAGCTGAACCCGGTGCGTGCGCTGCTACGCTTGCAACTAAATGAAGGAAAATTTAATATAACAGCCACGTTTATGGTTTTTTTTTCGGAATGAGTTTCTTTTTTCTTGAATAAGCAGGGGTTCAAACTTCTATCAAAATATGCTTCTTACCCGAGAAACACACGTTTTGTGTTTAAGTAACCTGGATAATTCTCATTTTTGGTAGAAATTTGTGTTTCATTTGTATGGGAGCCGTCCCTTCCAGAGGGGGGTGGTTTCTCAAACCACCATACAATCATTGCCTTCAAAACTCCTCACATGCCAAATTTGGTTCCATTTGCTTGATTAGTTCTCGAGCCACCACACTGGGCTCTTCGATTTTAATAAAAATTTGAGTTTCATTTGTTTGACACCCCCTCCCCCCTTTCAGAAAGGGGAGGGGTCTTGAACCACCATAGAAATATTCTTGCTTTCAAACCCCCCACATGCCCAATTTGATTCGATTTGCTTGATTAGTTCTCGAATTATGAAGAAATTTGTGTCTCATGTGAGATCCCCTTCCTGAGAGATTAGGGGTCTCAAACAATCATTAGAACCTTCCCCAGCCCCAAAAATCCCTTTATATAAATTTTCACGCTGGTCGGTTCAGAACTGTCCGAGTCGGTACGGGTCTGCCAGACAGACAGACAGACAGAAATTCATTTGTATGTGTATAGAAATCTAGCCTCCAAAAACCCCCATTTGCTAAAAGTGGTTTCATTTAGTTGATTATTTCTCAAGTTATGCAGAAATTTGCTTTTTACTTGTATGGGAGCCCCCCCCCCCTCCTTATGGGGAGGGGTATTGAACTGCCATAGAAACATTTCTTGCCACCAAAAACCTCAACATGCCAAATTTGGTTTCATTTGCTTCATTGGCTCTCGAGTTATGCTAAAAAAAAATCACTTTTATGGGAGTCTCCCTTTCCAGAAGGCGGAGGGGTCTCAAACCACAATAGAAACATTTCTCTGCTCCAAAAACCTCCACATGCAAAATTTTGTTACATTTGCTTGATTTGTTCTTGAGTTATGCAGAAATTCGTGTTTCATTTGTATGAGAGACCCCTCTTTCAGTGAGCGGAGGAGTCTCAAACCTCAATAGAAACATTTCTTGCTTTCAAAAATCTCCACCTGCCAAATATGGTTCCATTTACTTGATTAGTTCTCGAGTTATGCAGAAATTTGTGTTTCATTGGTATGGGAGCCCCGTCCTCCCTACCAGAGCGAGAGAAGGGGTCTCGAACTACAGTAGAAACATTTATTGACTTTAAAATCCCCACATGCCCAATTTGGTTCCATTTGCTTTATTAGATCTAGAGTTATAAAGAAATTTCAGTTTCATTTGTATGACAGCACCCCTTCTTGGAGAGGGGAGGGGTCTCAAACTACCATAGAAACATTTTTCGCCTCCAGAAAACCCCACATGCCAAATTTGGTTCCATATGCTTGATTAGTTCTCGAGTTATGCAGAAATTTGTGTTTCATTTGAATGAGAGCCCCTCTCTTACAGAGGGCGGAGGGGTCTTGAGTTACCTTAGAAACATTTCTTGCCTTCAATAACCTTCAATAACCTCCACTTGCCAAATTTGGTTCCATTCATTTGATTAGTTCTCGAGTTATGCAGAAACTTGTGTTTCATTGGTATGGGAGCCCCCCCCCCCCCTACCAGAGAGAGAGGAGGGGTCTCGAACCACTGTAGAAACATTTATTGCCTTTAAAATCCCCGCAAGCCAAATTTGGTTCCATTTGCTTTGTTAGATCTAGAGTTATGAAGAAATTTCAGTTTCATTTGTATGACAGCACCCCTTCTAGGAGAGGGGAGGGGTCTCAAACTACCATAGAAACATTTCTTGCCTCCAAAAACTTACGCATGCTAAATTTGGATTCCTTTGCTTGATCAGTTCTCGAGTAATGCAGAAATATGTGTTTCATTTGTATGGGAGCCCCCCCTTTAAGAGGAGGGAGGGGTCTCTTACTATCTTAAGAACCTTCTCCGGCCCCAAAAACCCCTGCATACAAATTTTCACGCCGATCGGTTCAGTAGTCTCCGAGCCTATTAGGGTCAGACAGACAGACAGACAGACAGACAGACAGACAGGCAGACAGACAGAAATCCATTTTTATATATATAGATGACGCAGCCATCAAAAAATCATTTCTTTAGATCAAATTAAACAAGAATATGTTGATTTTGTCCACTATTCTACATTCAAATTTAAACCTACTAATCCCCTGCTTTTAACATCATCAACCGTAATTGATTCAACTTCTAGTCGAAAAAATATACTACACCTACAACTATCGACACGCAAACCTCGATATGGCAAACGAAAACAAAAACCATAATTTGAAAGTGTTTCTTGAAACCGTTGTTGATGACCTCATTCACACAAAATTCACGCATTCTCTCAATATCACTATTAAAACGGCATCTACTCAGTGTAGTCGACTAAAACACTGAGCGAGCTCACAGTAAACTTTTACAGGACGAAATATTATCTTCTACACCAGGACCAATGCCGATTAGCGAAGATAATATTCACGAAAATCTCCACAAAAGTGGACGGTGACTAGTAACTCAGATTTGCAATCTTAATCCCAGCCCGCAGCGAGAGTGCGAGATTCAAATCTTTCTTACCAAAATACTGTTTCAATACCGAAATTGCAGCCACAGAAAAGCATCCGCGATTAGTACCAATTGCGATATTGAAACAAATTAGCCTTCTTAGAAGAACTTTTAAACGCCTGGATGTACCTGACAACAAAGCTCTTCAAGAAAGAAATAACATTAAAACGAACAATCATTCACTCACAACTCATACACGGTCCTCAAACTCCGACAACTTCGATTTACCCCACTCATACCTGCGCGCTTTACCCGTTTACCGTCTACCACGCTACCATTATCATCAACGAACGGAAGGATGGGAGAAACGTCAAAACAAACGATAATCTGGAAGGAAAAGTCGCGAGTGCACATAAGTTGTAATTTTTAACAGTTTAATGAAGAATTTGTGTCAAGTATCGGTGAAGCAGCGAAGAAATTTGAAGAAAGTGTCGCAAATTTTTAATCGGAAGTGCCATAAGGATAGTATGAACAAATAATCGTTCCAACCTTGGGTGTAAGTTGTTTGTTTTCATTTATTTCCCAGGATGATCGTTCGGATGAGTGTCAACCACGACAAGATGTTGGACCGAAGACGGATTATGACGGGACAGAAGCAGTTAACTACCTACATCACGCTAGGACTGAATATATTGAGAACTGAGTGGAGGTTTGCAATACGGACGTAATCTACTTAATGAATATAACCAGGTATGACAGTCGTTCTAATTTGCATCGGACTTTAGGCATTCCGGAAACTAATTATATGTCTTTATTTTAGGTATTCCTAAGTCTATACAAGTGAGCACAAAACAAAAAGAAAACCAAAAAAAAAATGTGACCGTATATGAGGAAAACAAAGTAAATAAATTAAAGACGGCTGGAAACGGAAGAAAAGACTCCAACGTATTTACAGTCTACGGTAACGACAAATTTAATTTTAACAGTAATTTTAAGTACGAACATTAATCTAAGAGTTAGGGAAATAGGTAACTAACTATTTACATCGCAACCTTGAGTGTGCTTGTTCGATTGATGGTTAGATTGATGGATAGTCAGGAATAGTTGTCTGGGCGAATGATGAGGTGGCGGGCTTTCGGCACGTTTGCCACAAATTTGATGGAAAACCATATCCTACGCATTAGTTTCAACACCCACCAAGAAGCACGTGATTTACCTCGATAGCTTTTCGATACTCGCCAGCACGTTTCTCTTCCTAACGTTAGCACGTTTAAGTCTAACTCAACTAACTAAGAGAGAGAATAAAAACTAAAATTAGTAACTTCGAAGAGCTTCCAGGTCACTTTCGTTCACCTTTAAATCCACCTCACGACATGAAACTAAGCTAAACTACTCCTGCCTCTTCCACAATCCAGATCAAAGTGAACGAGTAACAGTCAGAAACCCTCAGACAAAGCGCAAGATTTTCGTGATCCACGCAACCGGAATTGACTTCACGAAGTCCTCAAATTGCCTTTACCCCCTAATAACCGCCCGATATGTAGAAGGGAACTTAGTCTTCGGGTTGCAACAAATTTGGCCAGCCGAACTTAACCGAAAACGACTTAAAGAGGTCAATACATCTTGAAAGGGTTTGGCACAGGTCCAAGGCCACCAAACGACGTTCTATGAGATGTACTCCCAAGCGCAGGCATCTGCTGCCACATGGTTTAAATGCTTTATGTTCAAGAGAACTCATTCGTTCTACTCTTTGTGAGTGCTCGACGCTTTTATAGCGTAAACGATTTTGATTGGGCTTTGAAGAAGCGGTGAATATGATTGAAGATATTTTTCCAAATTTATATAATTAAATGTTTACAACAGAATTTACAAAACTATAAACTATTTACAAAACCAAACTGTATCGACCCGAAGGATCGTTACACACGTCGTTTTTCAAGACCATCTATTTTAATTAACATACATCGAGATTCATAAGAAGGTAACCGAAAAGAGTTCCATCCTAACTTACGCAAAGCATACAATAAAAACTGTGTCTGTACTGACTCAATACGGTCTTTTTGTGTATTCTGATATGGATCCCAAACCACGCTGCAGTACTCAAGAAGGGGCCTACCATATGTTACATACCATGTTTTTATTGTATAGGGATCATTGAAATGAAAACTATACCTCTTGATGAACCCGAGCATATTACTTGCCTTGTAAATTATATTGATGTAGTGTTCTACAAAAGTGAGCTCGGAATCAAGTATGACTCCCAAATCTCTAACTTGATTGCATCTTTCAACAGTTTGTTGACCTATAGTGATGGTGTCTTGCCTTACATTGCGCTTTTTAGTGAATGAGACTGAGATGCACTTTTTTACGTTAATCTCTAGCAAGCTTTTTGTACACCAAATATGAAAATTATCAACTTTTCTTTGAAAGACTTCAATGTCAGATGATTTACGTATTTCCATGAAAAGTTTCATGTCGTCTGCATATATTAAAACATTTAAATGGCGTAAAATATATTCAACATCATTGACAAACAAAATAAATAGTAAAGGACCCAGATGGGATCCCTGTGGTACTCCCGATGTAACATTCACAACCGATGATAGCTTTCCTTCAAATCTTACTCGTTGTGTTCTTCCAAGCAAGTATGACTGAACCTACTTTAATAAATTAAGATTAAACCTATCTTAGACAATTTGTAAAGCAACAAAGGAATATCGACTCTATCAAAAGCTTTGCTAAAGTCAGTGTATAAGGTTTCAACATAATTACCTTCATCCATTGCATTTATTGAAAAAATTTCAAAATTTAGGAAGTTTTTAGTAGTAGAGCGTCCTTTCATAAAGCCATGTTGCTTGGTAGAGATAACATTTTTAACCTGTGAAAAAATATGTTGATTGATAATGGACTCAAATAGTTTGGGAATACAAGATAATATTGTAATCCCACGATAGTTTTTAACATCTAACTTTTTACCGCTTTTGAAGATCGGAACCACGTACGATTCCTTCCAAAAGAGGGGAAATACGCCAGTTTTTAGAGATGAATTAAACAACCAAAACAAGGGTTTCACTAATTCCTTTGATACGGTTTTCCAAAATACTGGCGGTAATCCGTCAGGACCAGCTCCCTTAGAAGCGTCTAATGTGCTTAAAGAAAGCAAAATTTCGTTGACGGATACATTATCAACAGTCACATTTAACGAAGGCTCAGGAAGATATGAGAAAAATTGATAATCTCGATCCTTGTCGTCACGAGTTGTGTAAACATCTTGAAAAAAATCAGCAAATAAGTTACTGATTTCGGTTGGATTTTTACCGTCTTTGTCGTTGAATTGCATTTTTGTTGGAAAATTTCTTCTTATCTTTAACAAGGCTGGAAAACGATTTCGGATCTGATTTGATATTAGTTTCAGTTTTTCTATTATACTTCTCATGTGCGATCTTCATTTCTAAATTCAGTTGATCACAAATAGTTAAATATATTGTGAAGTTCATATCATTTTTATCTTTTTTAAGCTTTGTGCGCTTTTTGCTTCCTATTTTTGAAATTTATAATTTTCTTAGTATACCACACCGGATTCTTATTTGGTCTTCTCCTATGTCTTTGGGGTACTGCAGTCTCTACTATATCGTAGATGTGTCGATAGAATACAATAACGGCCTACTCTGTTGACAAATTTCGAAATATGGTTTGCCAATCAAACGGGTATAGTTTGTTTTTAATGAGATTGTAGTCTGCTTGTTTAAAATCAAAATAAGTTTCGGATAAATCGTTATCCAACATTGTGGCGTTGTCATGACTGAAAATGGAATATTCAATAGCAGTATGAAATGCTTCATTTTTCCAAAGAGGTGCCGGTGCCTCAATAACGCAAAAATCATCGGTCATATTAGTGAACAATAAATCAAGGTAGCAATTGTTCCGATTTCGTACATGATTTATTTGATTGAGTCCAATCTGCGCACTTTTTCAAATACAATAAGAAGCGTTAAATTTTCTCCAATTATTGGTATTAGAAGAGATTCATTTTGATCATCTATAATAAAATCAGTAGCATTTTGGTTAAAGTCACCATAAATGTGAATATTGACGTCAGATTTAAATTTTGCAAAATACTTTCAGCAATATTCAAAAACATTTTGTATGAATCAATTTTTGCACTCTGGGGGGAAATAGACTGCTCCAAAAATATGAACAAGCAGCAACACGTCTATAAATTCCATTAATCTTCAACGCACTTTTCATTCTATTAAAGTTTTGACAATAGATTGTTATTTCCTTACTTTCTTTACTATTTTTCAAAGCACTCTCGTGTTGAGAGTCGGTTTGATTGCGAGCAGACGTCAAGTTTGGGATAGTATTATACTTTCCATTTTCTGCTAGATTGTTGTCCGTCAATTCTTGGTAAAACACGAATGCCTGCATGTACACACCTGACAAGGTGCTGTTGAAGTTATTGGCACGGGTGAGTGCCCTGGAACGGAAGTTACTGAAACAGCTGATGAACTGCATAATGCGACAGAAGATGTCCCTGGAGTCATGAAGTTGAACGAGCTCGTTGGAACGGAAGGTGTGGAATAGGGTGGTGATGCATCACTTGCCGGGTACGGATTTTGTATTTCACCACTTTGGAAGTAAATTGGTCGATGGCTGAGTGGTGGCCTGGAAAATTGGTGCTTCGCAGCAGCAAGAAGCACACGGTCTGATGGTAAATGGTTGTAATTGTTGATGTTGTTATTATTATTATTGGGGTTTGTATGGCTTGTGGTTCTACGATGGTTTTGTACATGGTGAGTAGCATTGTTATTTTGAATATTTAGTTTTTTGTTCTGCTTCTTCCGCCTTCGAGCTTTATCGGCCATTTTTTGCTGATTCAAGCGATGTAATTTACGAGCATCGTACTGCGACCAGTCTGCCGTCCAGACTTTTCTCGTGCCCAGAAAACGCCACCCTGAGTCAACGGCGTCTTTTTTGTAATTTTATTCTGCTTCTAAACTGGAGCATGGGTCAGGTGTTGATAACGGTGATTCTTTGTTTGCCGATAAAGACTTGAGTTCGTCAAGAATATCAATATCCAACATCGAATTCGTGCTCATTGTACAATCAGCTGCTAATACAATGGATTGCTGATTGAGCAGGCTAATTTCATTGTTGATGTTGCGTATGTCAGTTGATAAATCTGACGTCACCACTTTCAATGTTGAATGTATATTATCTTTTGTTGCTGACATCGCTGTATCGAATAGGGAAGTGACGTGATTTTTTATCGCAACAACGCTACCAGCTAAACTGTTACTTCTGTTGATCGCAGAAAGCTCATTTTTTATACTGGTGAGCAGAGTTTCAAGTCCTCTTTCCATGCTTTCAAACGCTTCATGAACGGCGTCAGGCTTGTGTTGGGATGCAAGCCGGTGCATCACCTCTGTATTGTCGTGAAGCTGTTTTTCAAGGCGTTTCTGTTGCTCAACCAGTCCATTGAAGTCAAGCTTAGCCTGTAACAGCTCCTGGCACGAGCCCCGCAGCATGGTAGTACATAGGAATTCACATCCACCAGGTTTTTTTTCTCTCCTCCGTAGCGAGCCACGTTGAACGGTCACTCCAATGCAGGCAGCGTGTAATTTCCGTGGACAACCGGCACACGTCCACATAACCGAATCGATGGAAGCGTCGAAAGTACAAATTTCGCAGTTCATAGCGTATGCAAAAGTAAAACTACTGAGTCAACAAAAATAAAATAATTCAATGAAAATAAATATAATCGAATACGCGCACAGAACCGGATGCAGTGACTCCAGGCAGTGACTCAGTAGTTAGGGTGGTAGATGTTGAAACATCTACCGTCGCTCAGTATTAAAACTAGCACCTCTCCCAATTGACGATAATGATAAAGCTCTCGCACTTGCAGATGCACATATCAGCCCGTGGGGTGAATGTTTGGGTCCAAACGTTTGATTTTTGTTTTCCCTTTTTTCCATTATGCAATATTTGCCCCTTATTTACTGTTTGCCCCTTACGCTCCGATTGCTTCTTCTCCCCTCTGTACCCCTTCCACCCGTTTGTCTTTTTTCCTTGTTACAGCCTCTTTGTTACTGGCTTTGTGCAATACCATTCCCCATTATCGAAATGAAATGTAAACAGGTAGTCGAATTCAGCCATCCCAGCAAATTTCTCCCCGGCCCTTTATCATGTTTTGTTTGCACATTTCCGTAGCAGTGTGTTGTAATTGTGTGAGAGGTAGCTACTGCTATAGAAGTAAACCATTTTGCACCCTGCGCATCAGTTTATTTTTAACCGTGTAGGAAGTAAGAATAAAGAGATGAATAAACATTGAAAATAAGTATCCGAATTTCATTAATTCCACCAAGGAGCATCCAATACGTTTTCCGATCTGGAGCACCCGATTGCTGCTGTTGCGAACTTGATACCGAGCAGTCCATCCATCCGTTGTGAGGCGATAGACGTTGGTCCCATCATTCCGATCCACAATAAGACTCCTTGTGTAATCTAATGTAGACACCGGTTCGATTGCACACGGACAACCTCTAACAGGTCCCCGTCGAAATTTATTGATGCCAAAGAGGATTCCCGTTCCGTTCCGTGATTGTTACGTTGTGCACCGCACACATTAACAATATTAAACACAAGTTTCTTATCACTGAACA
Organism: Aedes koreicus; assembly: GCA_024533555.2. NCBI lineage: Eukaryota > Metazoa > Arthropoda > Insecta > Diptera > Culicidae > Aedes > Aedes koreicus. The sequence goes on along the minus strand of JAHHFK020002446.1, from coordinate 475,328 downwards.
ATTTTCTATCCCGACTTTAAAAAGTACTTGACCACCGATGCTTCAAAAGTAGCATGCGATGCAGTTCTAACTCAGTCACACAATGGAGTGGAATTACCTATTTTTAATGCCAGAAAAACTTTTACGCAAGACGAATCAAATAAGTTCGCCATAGAGTTGCAATTCACTGGGCAGTAACTAATTTTAGACCATATCTGTACGTTCGCAAGATTGAAATCAAAACCAATCATCGGCCCCTCGTATACTTATTCTCGATGAAAGAACCCTCGTCCAAACAAATGCGGTTGAACTTGGAGGAGTGTGACTAAACAGTTGAGAACATTAAAGGAAAGGCCAACGTCGTTTCGAACAACACGATGGCTAGAATTAATCTACCAAAGTGCTCTTCAACAAAGAAGGATGAACATCTCCATCTTTACGAAGCACAACGTAACCACGAAGTTTTCGAATTATCACAATTATAATTCGAGCAAGATAATAGTAAATTAAATATTTTGTTGTACATCAAAAACTACACCAGTGCGTTGGCTTTACGGTGCAACCACAAAAGTCAAAAGAACATTGATGTAATGCTGCCGAATATGTTCAAAACGATTAAGGCCTCAGTCGAAGAAGAATAGAAGGTATAAACTGATAAATAAGAGAGTAGCCTAGCGAAAAACGACCGCATTTTTAAATTTACTGCAATAAATTTATTCAAAGAAAATGATAACACTAAAGGTCCTTTTACTTTGTCTTAGAGTGGAAACCGATATTATTGAAATTATGATTAGATAGTCATAACACCCAACCCGAAAAATCAGCATCAACCATGGCCAAAGCTGTAGTTGAAACTTTAAGACTGAAAAAGGTACAGAATTCAAAGCTGTATTTGATGAAGTCTTTAAAATGTTAAAAAAAAAAATGAAACACACATGCTCAGCTGCTTACCACCTCACATTATAGGCCCGTTGGAAAGAAATCACAGGTACTTTAATGGGTACTTGAGATTTATTTTTGCAATGAAAAAAAAAGCAATTGGACTGCATATTATAGTTTCTGCTATAATACTAAACCAAATATTAAACACTACTACACGCCTTTTGACTTACTGTTTGATCCTAAATTTAATAACCTGACATGCAAATCAACACAGATAACACGAATTTATAACTATGTTAGTTATACTAAAGAAATGAGATTAAGATTGCAAATAGCTCACGCTAGTGTACTAGATGCCATAAGAAAAAACTAAAGATAATCTAAATAAAAATGTTTATGAACAGACAGACAACAAATGTTGGGGTGGATGATGAAAATTGGAATTAGATGAATTAAATTATAAAATAGGAAGAAATGAGAGCAAAAGAATGATTGCCCGCATTACGTAATTAGCACAATCATTTCTGATGCTACTAAACTTTGTACTCAGACACAAAGATTAGCTTGTAACTTCTTAGCCTGCGGGTAAGAATTGATGAAATTTTGACTGAAGCTAGCGGTGAGGGTTAACCCTCTAATGCCCAGATCTTTAATTTGCTTGAAAAAACTAGATTACATTAACTAGAAAATAAGAAGAATGATTAGTAATTTCCATTTAATTCCAACTACCTTTATTGCTTATCTTGACAGATACGCGTATTTCGTCTACAATGTGCAGACTTCTTCAGTGTCGTGTACTAATACTCGACTGTCACCAGTCGAGTATTAGTACACGACACTGAAGAAGTCTGCACATTGTAGACGAAATACGCGTATCTGTCAAGATAAGCAATAAAGGTAGTTGGAATTAAATGGAAATTACTAATCATTCTTCTTATTTTCTAGTTACAGGTATTCCACTAAACAGCTCACACTCTCCATAATTAGATTACATTAGTTCTGTGATAAGAAATCTGGAAAACATATTACTAGTTCATAGAAGTAACGTACTTTTGATTAAATATCAAAAATATAAAACCGCCTTTAGGCGGGGTTGGGCCGGTGAGTAAAAAAAAACATTTCTTCAAAACCGCTCGCATTATTCATTCCTTATGATGAAAAGCGAAAAAAAGGTTTTGTTCTGCCTGTAGGCACAAATGTTTGCCGTATTTGCGACATTTGATTTGCGTTCCCGATTTGCACTCCTGATATCGGCATTTTCTTTTTTCTGAACGAGGTAGAATTTCTGGGAAGTGATCAAATCCGTCATATCTTGTATCAGCTGGTGGAAGGTACTCTCGCCTTGGAAAAGATTTCTTCTTCGTGGTGATCATACCTGGTTGACCAGGTGGCCTGGAGGCTGGAACACTGTAAGTGCACATTGCTTTTGCGACCTCAGCTCGAAAATTCGGTAGCTGGTATAATTCACACGATGAATCAATTCTGTGCACTCGTTAAAACAGCACATTCGCATTTACCATAGCCAAATCCAGCAGATGATACATCAAACGGTTCGTATACTTGTTTGTTTTGACCCGGATACGATATCGACCAATGAGCCCAGCTGCCATGTCAACACCTCCCATATGACGAAGTTTTTAACATTAAAACACATACCAAGGTTAGTGATGAGTAGAAATTATTGAAATATATTATGTGATTTCTGAAATCCGGATGTATTTTTGATAGCCGCACCACTACATTTGCTGCTGCCCCCAAATCGGGAGTTCCCGGTAACACCAAGTTGTCACCAGCTCCGCGGTAAACCTCAAAACTGTACGAAAATCCATACGAATCGGACAAAACTAAAAGCTTAAAACCCGTAAAGACTAAGTCGCATAGAACAGTGTGCCAGCCACGATGTCTTACATACTAGGCGAATATTTTTCATATCTGCGGCACTTCGATTTTCAATCCATACCACATGTGTGGCGCTCTGAAGCACACTCTTGGCAGTTGAGCTTTTAGAAATAAGAAACCAGCAACCTTGCCAATATGCATTGCCTGGTTGCCATGCTCAGCAGAAAATAACAATTTGGGCTGTCAACACATCGGCACCTTAGGTACATTATGGGAAATCCCAGAGCATTGCAACGGTTGTAGACACACTAAAAAAAATAGCACTGAAGAAAGGTGTGCTGAGCGATCCACGCCTTGTTAAAACCTCATTTGTGAGGTTTGTTTGCCAAGTCATGCCGAATAAGTGCCTTCATCTTGGTGGAACACATCTGCTCATCTACGCAAAGATGTTGAGTGAGTGGAACCGATTTGAATTTATCATTAAAATGTTCAATGACGGGTCTGATTTTATATAATTTGTCAAAATCTTCTGAAGTCTTCTGAAGTCATCGAATCTGTTTCGTGTCCTTGTGTTTTTGATGAGCAGAAATGCATATTCACTTAAATAGGACCTCACACTTGGGAATCGGTAAACAGACATGTAAATAAGAATTCCAAAAAACATTCTCCAAAGCTGTTGTAGAAAAATTCATCCTGATGTTTTCCAAAGCTGTTGTAGAAAAATTCATCGTGATGTTTTTTTGCTTCGCAAAAAGGTTTGTCTGGGCTCCTTTGTGCTCCAGGATGCCATTGTCATGGGACTTGAGAACCACTGGCAATTAACATCAAAACAAACACATCAGAGGCCATCCGCCTCGAAAACATATCATGACCGAAAATACAATCCGATGCAGTCCTAGCTGCTGACGACATATGCCACACAACGCATAGTTGCTATTTTACTCGTTACCCCGCGTGCGGACCATGCCCGAGCGCACCCAAGCGAAGGGTTTCAAATTGCACAAGAAGTACACGGCCAGTAAGGTTCAATAAATTATCGACTTGCACATTTCTTCGAATGTTCTCCAGCTGTCTCGTACTTACGTTTAGAACATACAGAAAGTGTCAATTGTAAAATCATATATAAGTAAGAGAACTTGAAATAAACGAAAATCATTCTTGACCTAGAACTCTCTCTGACAAGTTTTCGGTCTTGACTGGTAGGTCCTACCGATTTGCTTTCTGAGAAAAAGCCTTCTCCAACCCGAAACGGGGGGTCAACCTGTTACACCATCGAGAAAGTATGAGAGGCATTTGAACAGTGTGTTCATTTCTTTAAACTGTTCCAGGTCAGGTTAATCAAAAACGAGGTCTGATTCCGGAACGACCAGATCTCCTTTAAACCACTTGATGTTCTTAAATACTGAAGACTTAGCATTGATTTCGTCCGCAGCTCCAGTGAATGTTCCAGGTCCCACGATTGGGTTTGACTTCCCTTTGCTGGTCCTGGAATCCTTATCAATGTCCCTCCTTGTTTTTTTTTTGATGGGGGTGGTGATTTGAACTATTCCTCCACTTCAGAGTCGTTAAAACAATCGTCATCACTATCACCAAAGTCGTCTCCCGCATCAGGTTCCTCATCAGTTTTGAACTTGTCTTCTTGCGATTCAAGTGCCTCCTTGGCCTGCCGGTCGCTCAACAGGGACAAATTTCCTCTCGATGGTGTTTTCATTGTGAGACGCGAAACTAAAACCTATAGAACATTATAAAAATAGGCACAAATGACAAACCTTTGAATTTTTTTTCATTTACTGCAAACAAGATTTTTAGTTCGCCCAAATACCCAACCTAGCCTAAAGGCGGCTTATACGTTCCACAAAAATACGATATATTACAGTAGATTTCACAACAAAACTTTATGTCTAACGCAAAGTAGTACATTTAAACTTCTAACCTTAAATTTTCTTTCCTGTGAATACTAAGAAAACTGTGATAATTTTCCGATTATGTTACAGTACCGAACACAAAATAGTTTTTTCTGCGTTTTCCTCGACTTTTGAAGTTTTCACGTGAAATAATTCAGACAGAACGTTGTTTACACATAAACAACGTGTGTGTATGATAGGTTAGCACATTTTGAAGAGATGCTAGTGTGAGAAGTATCATATAAAAAACATTTGATAATTTTAGAGACAAGGCCGTCCAGAGGTGGGGTAGAGGCTTAACGTTGGTAAAATTTCGTCAGAATCTGTCAAGTAGTTATGGAAATGGCATCGGAAAAAGAGCAGATCCGCTAAAAAAATATGTGCGTCGTGCTCGAAAATGCGAATGCATCCCGTATGTATCGCAAAAAACTTAGGATTCCATCATTCGACGGCGTCACGGGTGTTGAAGTCATTCACGGAAGTGTATACGATCCAGTGGTAGTCAAACAGCAGCAAAAAACCGAAGAAAGCTAATCTATAAGGTCAGGAAGCCACCAAATGTAGGAGGTAAGAAAGAAGAAGGTGGAACAATTCACAGCAGGCCATTTGTGGGTGTGGAGGGATGAGCCAGCCTGGTACCATGAATGGGCAAATTTACCGAGACGGGTGCCTCCAGAAGCGCCTGCCGCCCTTTCTACGGTCTCACAGAGGCAAGACGCTTTTTTGGCTGGATTTGGCATCCTGCAACTACGCGCGACTGATTAGACTGGTACAGAGATGTTGTTGTTTTTGTCCCAAAAGATTTCAACCCACTGAACTCCCTGCCCTTCGGTTCATGAAGGGGTATGGGCGCGTTCTGCCGAGTTGGTCGCGGTAGATTTCATGTGTGAATAGGCTGACACATCAACGTTCAAGAGTGCCTGAACCAAATGGACAGCTTGTAACGATCACTTGAAGATGCGATGGGGGATCACTGCCTTGGTATTTTCAAATGTAGCACGTAGTAAAACGTTTTTTCGTCTATGACTAAACATTATGGAATGGAGTAAACTAGTGGAAACTCATCGGGAATGATCTCTCATATGCATCCGTTGAACCATTCTGAACGGCCGTTGTGAGAATATCACCATGTAAAGCTCACATGCGCATGTCATGTTACCAATTATTAATGCTTCTCTCCTTTCTCGAATTCTCTTCCCTATCCCAAGGCCGCGAGCGGTGCCATATGACACATTGTGAGTCTCGATATGCGCTACTGAAGACAGCTCTTCAAAAGTAGAAACATCGAGATGCCCTACAGCAAAGGGAGGTTGAAGCAGTAAGTGGGGAACGGTATATAACCCTAACAAATTTTACCAGCCAAATTTTCTAACACAAGCTTCAAGGTAAGATGATTGCAAAATCAAGGTAAGAAAACCGTATTATTTCTCTAAATTTTGCATATATTTATATAGCACCATATGCTGGGATGAAGGGAGGGACCATCATAGCACCCGATTGAAGCGATTTGGATAGGAAGAGTGGGATTGCCAACTTCTTGTTGTTAACATTTCGTGAATTAAGGGCGGGCCCTTCTCCCCATCTAATGGGACTTTTTACTAGGCGAGGGCTCGGGTTTATTGTGGTTTCTGCGAACTTGTTTCTGAAAGGAGATTCTCTTTATACCCCTGTAGCTCTGGGTTGTGCGTAAGTGCATCTGCTTACGGGCCCACAATACGTTTTTGGCCCTTCATACAGGGGCATGATGAAACATTTAACACAATGCAACCTTGATCAAACCGTTTAATTAAAATAGTCCAGTGCCATAGGCAGTTGCCTTGCTACATTAGATGTTAGTTCACATCATCATCATCATCATCAAAAGATCTCAACCCACTGACCTCGCCGGAACTTCGTCCGATTGAGAAGTTTTGGGCAATCATGGAGACCAAAATTTGTAAAAAACCAAAAGTATTCGAAAACAATTTTAGGTGACCATTTTTTTCGTGGAAAGTCTTGATTATCAACAGATAAAACAAACGTTTAGAAATTCATAAATCTAGATAGTTGACATTTAAACAATAATAAGCATTCCCTTAGGGGGACGAAATATGTTAATTTCTAAGAGTTTTGGTAGTTAAGGATCTGAAGAAATGAAGCTTAATTTTCGGAAAGCTGTTACCGTAGTCATTTTTTAGCGGCATCTGAAGGTAAAAATCGTTTCATTGCAATTGTTTATATTCTGATGGGATATGGTGTAACATGTGCATCACACATGTTTTAAATTCCTATGTTCTGTACCAAACTCTAGCAATGCTAACTTACGATTTCCTCGAACCCTTCGCAGTCATCGAACCTACTGAAGCAATGCAAATAGGTTCGACGAGTCATAAATGTAAATTAAGCAATCCTCACACATAACAAGACAAAAGGGTCGAATTACACTCTGGCTATTTCAAAGTCGCAAATGGCTAACATTCTCTTTTTTAAGCCTTTTTCGTTCTTATATCTAACTCTTTTCAATATCAATCACTAATGATCAACTGGATAATAAAAAGTACTCAATGGCTTCAAGTGTTTCCAAACCTAGCTGTAAGCAAAAGAATAAAACATTTTTAGTTCTACCCTCTAGACGAGCACTAAATACTACTGAATACTAAACCTCGGGTCTCTTAAAAAACTGCAAAAAAAATGAACATACGATCTCCAATTGCGGTCGTATGGCACACTTCTCCACTTTTGGAGATAAACATGCGCATGGTGCCTGTGCAGACAATACAGAAAAATGTAGATCCCCTCCTCATGCTCTTTTGTCACACCCGGCATGCAAACAACGCCGGGGAAATAACATCGTTCTCTAAAAGAATGTTGTTGTCTTTCGCAGAAAAGTTGAAAGAGCCTCACCATTGCCCAATGCCTATGCAAATCTTTCCGTTCTTCTGTAGTAATGTAAAAGCCTTAGCATTATGAAGCCATTCCTTTGCATGGATTTTCTTCCTAGAGCCTGTATTAATGATATTTGTTCGGTCCTTCCTGCTCCGGGTTGATCATGAGATATTTCAACAACCGGTAGTCCTTGATATTCATCGATTTCATTTTCGTTGAGCTGCACGTAAAATCTGATGCAGCTTCCAACGGTAGTGATCATTTGACTATTGACGAACTAGCCACCGGCTGAAAGTCTCTCAAATAAAGACAAACAACAAACATTTGACTATTAAAATTTCAATTGCCATTGGGTTCAATCTGTCTGAATCCGACAACGTCGCGTCGATCTAACCCGTAACGATTGGTCAAAGTTCAGTATGAAACCGTAACGACGGTAGTAGTCCTACCGCCGCTGAAGGAATATAATTTACTCTCCAACCTGCATTTAAACAGCGCAGTTCAAGCCCAAACATGACTGGTTCTAGGAACGACGTTTTGCAGGCTTCTCCATTCTGGGAACAGTAATGCAGATTTACAATAAAAATACCGACGCGTTAAGACTTCTCCATAGACATGGACGTCACTCGAACGAAAACTTAAAAGCTCAAGGCCAAGAAACGCAGATGCTGGTGATGTAGCATACCTTAATTCGTAGGTGCCATAAAATTGCAAACAACCGTAATATTTTAACACACGAATCATACCAGTACCCAAGTAACGAACAGGCGCAAAAGCGCATAGTTATGCAATTAAATACAACACACCTGGAAGTCATTCATTACCGACTACATCGGTCTATCGACTCTCTCTCTACCTCTGCTCGTGAGGCTCGAGGGCCGATAGCATGCAGAGCGGGGGAATCAAATAACAAGCTATTGCGCTTGAAGGAAATAACCCATATGGAGCGATAATGCAAGGATAGCTAGTTTCGGCTATTTGTCACTTCAGTCGTCTCCTTTTCATATTAGACTACTCTTTCTGACACATACAAAATATTAAATAAAGAAGTGTATAAAAACCCTAAAGTTTATGACTAAAAAAGACTTTTGTTTGTCAAAGCTCGACTTGGCCGGATCTCTTCGGTTTGACCATCGACCACTCTAAAACTAAAAGGGAATCTTTTCTTCTGTGCCCCAAATGAACCTATTCAGTTTGGGCATCACAGTTGAGAATTCCCTGAGTATGAACGCGTAGTGCGCAAACGTTTTTTTAAATGCGCTAACATGTAGTCTGAGGTCTTCGAGAACACTGTACAACTCTCATTGTTCGCTACCGACACGTTAGCTCCGGCAGATAACACACGCGGCACAAGGCTCGCAAAACACAACACATCACGTGAACATTCTATTAGCAGTTGCGCTGTCATCATCGGCACGACCTACCCGAAGAGAGAGAATGCAAACATCAATTAGCCGAGAAAACGAGAGAGCGCGCTATGCAGACGCTGCTGCTACCGACGAGCCCGACGACACCATCATCATCATCATCATCATCATTGCGCAATAGGGAATGATGACAGCGTGTGGTGCAGTGGCTCCAGATTCTTCGAGAATGTTCTATTTGCTGTCGTGCAAAATTTTTGCTAGCTATATAAAGCAGTAGGTTAGTGGAGCAAGAGATCAGTATTTTTTGGTTTGTTATACCGCTAACATCGGAAATAAAGGCTTGTAAAAGCAAAAACCGTCTTCTTTCTTTGCGAGGAAAGAACCTTCCCATTGAGGCAATCAGGCGCATCAACATTTGGTCCATCCCGAACCGGATACTATCCTGTGGAGTGTAACCGGCCTACAGTCCCCGGTTAACTGCCGAAGCCTTCTGCTGGTTAATTAGGCGACTAGTGGAAGCAACCCGTCCCTCCTGGTCAACACGGTGACCAAGCGAGGTTCCTACCGAGTCAATCGGTACCTCAAGCCTTCTCTGGTCAACCAGACGACCAGTAGAAGCAACCCTACGCTTCTGGCCACCGTAGTGACCAGTCAAGTGAAGTCTGCCGATTAGTGCGCTAATCGGTACCACTGGTGACATCCGAGCTGCCTGCTAGGACACCAGAGTGTGAGTTAGTGTGTCGACCAACCGTCGGTCAATCAAAAAAGTGAAATCGCGTGTGGTAATCCGAAACCATCACGATTGTTCCGTGGAACCAAAAGCGTTCGCGTGGCTTCAACAACGCGAAGTTGTGTGCGAAGTGTGTACAAGCGTTAGTGTGGCTTTAACAACGCTACTCGGGTACCGTGAAGTTGTTTTTATCGCGAGTGTTGTGCAAGTGTAACGAGGAAAAATGGGACTCGATCACACACCGAAGAAAAGGGAAGAAGACACGATCGACGTGAAGTTCTTGATCCATCAGCGTGGCCAAGTCAAACGTAGGGTCACACTCATCAGCCGCAGTCTGGAGGAAGCCGAAGACGATCCTTCGAAGGTGACTCCAACGCTGCTGAAGGTCTTTGCGAAGAAACTCGATGTGCACTACCAGGAATACACCGTAGTGCATCGAGAAATCCTGGAAGTTACTCCGTCGTCGAAGTTGAAGGAGCAGGATGAAATGCTGATGACGTTCGACAAGCTTCATACCGAGGCGCTTGATAGAGTCGAGCGGCTCTCCGCAACGCTGGCGCAAACCGTTTCTCCAGCAAATGGCACTGTCAACCCCCAGGTAATCATCCAGCAACAGCCTCTGCAACCACCCATTTCCAGCTTTGATGGGAAAGTGGAGAATTGGCCGAAGTTCCGGACGATGTTCGAGGACATCGTCGTTCGCAGCAATGAATCCGACGCCATGAAGCTGCACCATCTCGATAAGGCTCTCGTAAGTGACGCCTCCGGATGGATAATGGCGAAGATGATCCAGGACAACAATTTCTATCAGTCCTGGAAACAGCTGAAGGACCAGTTTGAGAACCCTCGCGTCATCGTCGACACCCATCTGACTGGTCTGTTGGAATTGAAACCCATCACGAAGAGGAACCATAAGGATCTGCTGGAGCTGGTTAAGACGGTCCACCGGCACGTTGGAGGCCTGGAGTACCAGGACATCCAAGTTGACGCGATGTCTGGTTTACTGCTGACAAAGATCATCACGGCACGGCTGTGGGAGAGGACACAGGAACACGGTAAGCTGCCGGACTTCGAACAGACGATGAAGTTCTTACAGAGTGTCAGGTTTTGGAAAGATTCCAGAATCGACCCCAGGCAGCTACCGTGAAGGATGGACAACCCAAGCCGTCGAGCGTGAAGCCTTCAAGCCAGAAGGCACACGCTGCGACCCCTACAACGAAATCCCAGCCCTGCCTCGTGTGCAACAATGAGCATTTCCACTTCGAATGCCCTACGTTCAACAAGTGAACACCAGCGCAACGTATAGTAAAGGTAAAGGAGTTGAACCTGTGCTACAACTGCCTTCGACGCGGCCATCGATCTAACGAGTGCCCGTCGAACAAGACCTGCATGAAGTGTCAGCGGAAGCACCATACCCTTCTGCATGAGGAACCCAAGCAAGAACCTGAGCAGTCCGCCCCACCGGTGCAGAAGGTGAGCACGACTCCAGCAGTATAACCAGTATTGCAAGCGCAAACATCTGTTCACTCGTCGTCAAATACCGTCGTTCCAGAAGGCCGACCGTTGGAACAGAAAACAGCAATGCTCATGACAGCTGTCGTGAACCTGTGGGACATCTGTCGCAGGAAGATACCCTGCCGTGTGCTGTTAGATTCTGGTTCTCAGGTGAGCTTCATTTCTAAGGCCATCGCTGACCGCCTGTCCCTCCAAAGAATTCCGACGCTTGTGCCCATCACCGGAGTTGGCGCTGTCAGGATCTATGCCCGCGAAAAGATTGTTATTGCAGTTGAATCCAGATGTTCCGACTTCTCAACGATCGTCGAATGCCTGGTGATTCCAAAGGTGACAGGAGTCATCCCAACTACCCAGCTGGACGTGTCGAAATGGCCACTACCAACCGGTATATTCCTAGCCGACCCCGAGTTCCATACACCTGGTCATATCGACATGCTGCTTGGCGTATCTCATTTCCTACGTCTGCTCAAATCAGCAAGGATGCAATTACGAGCGGATTTGCCTGACCTGCAAGAGACGCACTTCGGTTGGGACATCGCAGGAGACGTTGAGGAACAGAAGAACGACCAACAGTGCTACATAGCCACCACCACCACACTTTCCGAGACCTTGAAGAGGTTTTGGGAGGTTGAAGACATCAAAGACGCCGAAGAACCCACGGAGCATGGGGTATGTGAGAAGATATTCCTGGCCACTCACTACCGGGACGAGGACAGAAGATACGTTGTCTCCCTGCCCTTTCGTGAGTTCCCACCCCAGCTGAGGGAGAACCGAGAGCTGGCCCTGCGACGCTTCCTCTCACTCGAACGACGAATGAAGAAGGACCCTTCCCTGAAGCTCCAGTACACCAAGTTTATCGACGACTACGAGGCCCTCGGACACTGCCGTGAGATCAGGAAGAAATTTGACGAACCAAACAAGGCTCGTTATTACATGCCCCAGCATGCAGTCCTGCGGCCGTCCAGCTCCAGCACAAAGCTTCGCGTGGTCTTCGATGCATCAGCGAAGGCCTCAGCATCTGACGTAGCTCTCAACCAAACCCTTTTGGTGGGAGCAACCGTGCAAAATGACATCTTTGTCATCCTCGTCCGATTTTGGAAGCACTCCGTCGTATTCACGGCTGATATATCCAAGATGTATCGGCAGATCAAGGTTATACCAGCTCACTCCTGCTTCCAACGGATCTTTTGGCGAGCCGATCCAGCGTTGCCACTCCGGGTCCTGGAATTGAAAACCGTGACGTATGGAACAGTCTGCGCTCCATTCCTTGCCACCAGGTGCTTACTACAGATAAGCATCGATGAGGCTGCCTCCTTCCCAATGGCGGCAGAGATCCACCGAAACGACTGTTGCGTCGACGACATCCTGCCTGGAGCCAACATCGTACCAGAGGCTATCGAGTGTCAGACCCAGCTCCTGGGCATGCTGAATTCCGCGGGGTTCCCGGTCCACAAGTTGAGCTCTAACTCCCCTGAGCTAGTACAACGCATCCCCGAAGCTGATCGTGAGGAGCTGGTGAATCTGAGTGATGGCTGCCAAGGAGTTATGAAAGCTCTGGGACTGGCCTGGAGTCCACGACGAGATGAATTTGCATTCGTCACTAATCACCTCGCTGACCAGTTAAAATTACCAACTAAACGATCTGTCCTGTCCGAGATAAGTAAGCTGTTCGACCCGGGTGGTCTGATATCGCCAGTCTTCATCATCGCCAAGCTCATAATGCAAAAGATTCGATTAGCGAGACTACTATGGGACACGCGCTTAGAAGGAAACTTGTTGCAGGAATTTCGGACGTCCCTGCAAAACGTAAACAGCATCAGGATCCCTCTGTGCGTCATGAGGTCAAATCACATCGCTGTCGAGATTCATGGGTTCTCGGATGCATCCAAACTGGCCTACGGAGCGGCGCAGTATCCCTGCTGCATCTTTCCCGATGGGAATGCGAGTCTTCGTTTGCTCTGCAGCAAATCGAAAGTGGCCCCATCAAAGCAAGTTAGCATTCCACGCATGGAGCTGCTAGGAGCTTACCTTCTAGGAAAACTGATCTTCAAGGCTCTGGGAACGTTCGACCTCAACGTCAGCAACGTTGTCCTCTGTCTAGACAGTCAGGTAGTCTTCGCCTGGCTGAAGAAGCCACTTTCAACCCTGCAAGTCTTTGAACGTAACCGCATCGACAAAATACGTCAAATCACCGAACCGTTAGGAGTACAGTGGAGGAACGACTACTTGCAGAGCCTGCACCCGCGAAGCAAGAATCAACGAACACATCCCAATATCTGTCCTGAAATGATTGTGCTAGTGGAAGAAAGAGATCTGCCATCCCAGAGTTGGAAGATGGGCAGAATCGTTAACGTGTACCCTGGAGCGGACAACCTAGTGCGAGCCGTCGACGTGTAAATCGGTGGAACGATCTACCGACGAGTGGTTACTCGAATTTCTATCCTGCCAATCGAAGACAACTGCAAACAGGATTGCAGAGCTTCAGAGGAATCTTTCCAGCACGGGGGTGTATGTTCGCTACCGACACGTTAGCTCCGGCAGATAACACACGCGGCGCAAGGCGCGCAAAACACAACACATCACGTGAACTTTCTATTGGCAGTTGCGCTGTCTTCATCGGCACGACCTACCCGGAGAGAGAGAATGCAAACATCAATTAGCCGAGAAAACGAGAGAGCGCGCTATGCCGACGCTGCTGCTACCGACGAGCCCGACGACACCATCATCATCATCATCATTGCGCAATAGGGAATGATGACAGCGTGCGGTGCAGTGGCTCCAGATTCTTCGAGAATGTTCTATTTGTTGTCGTGCAACATTTTTGCTAGCTAAATAAAGCAGTAGGTTAGTGGAGCAAGAGATCAGTATTTTTTGGTTTGTTAAAGGGTGATACGGTCAAAATTTGGTCAAGGGAAAACGCGTGTTAATCGGTGAAATCGTTTATTTAAAAAATCAAATTAAATTTCTTTTTCAAGTTCAATTAGTATAAAATTCAGGAAAAATATTCAGTTAGGCTTCCGCTTTTCCAAATCCGAATTGCCGGGCCTTACGCTTGACCCCTGCCATCAGATTTTGTACAGCCACCTTGTCCACCTTCTTCGCCGCAGAAAGCCAGTTTGCCTTGAACTGCTGCTCGTCCTTAGCAGTTTTTTTGGTCTTCTTTAGGTTCCGCTTGACAATAGCCCAGTATTTCTCAATTGGGCGGAGCTCTGGCGTGTTGGGAGGGTTCTTGTCCTTGAGAACCACCTGCACGTTGTTGGCGGCGTACCACTCCATGGCCTTTTTACCGTAATGGCAAGATGCCAAATCCGGCCAAAACAGTACGGAACAACCGTGTTTCTTCAGGAAAGGCAGCAGACGTTTATTCAAACACTCTTTCACGTAAATTTCTTGGTTGACAGTCCCGGAAGCTATGAAAATGCTGCTTTTCAAGCCACAGGTACAGATGGCTTGCCAAACCAGATATTTCTTTGCGAACTTTGACAGTTTCGTGTGCTTGAAAATATCTGCTACCTTTCCCCTTCCTTTTGCCGCATAAAACTCCTGTCCCGGAAGCTGCTTGTAGTCGGCTTTGACGTAGGTTTCGTCGTCCATTACCACGCAGTGAAACTTCGTCAGCATCGTCGTGTACAGCCTCCGGGATCGCGCTTTGGCCGTCGTATTTTGTTTATCATCGCGATTTGGAGTCACTACCTTCTTGTAAGTCGATAGTCCGGCTCGTTTTTTGGCTCGATGCACGGTTGTAGACGATACACCCAGCTTATTTGCGGCATCTCGGAGAGATAGGTTAGGGTTTCGCTTGAAACTACCGGCAACTCTCTTTGTCGTCTCAGCGGCTTCCGGTTTTCGATTTCCCCCCGATCCAGACTTCCTGGCTGTCGACAAACGTTCCCCAAACACTTTAATTACATTTGTAACGGTTGATTTGGCAACTTTTAGCGATTTTGCCAACTTTGCGTGCGAGTAGCTCGGATTTTCGCGATGCGCGAGCAAAATTTTGATACGCTGCTCTTCTTGCTTGGACGGCATTTTGACAACTGAAGAGTGAATTCCAAAATCAAAATAGGAGCAACATTCTACACACACACACACCTTCAAAATGAGGGGTGTTCAGGTTTTTTAAATGCAAAATTGAAAGAAATACGTCAAGTTGATATTGACCAAATTTTGACCGTATCGCCCTTTATTTCGCTAACATCGAAAATAAAGGCTTGTAAAAGCAAAAACCGTCTTCTTTCTTTTCGAGGAAAGAACCTTCCCATTGAGGCAATCAGGCGCCTCAACACTCATAAGCATGGTGATAGTGAAAAAGTGATACCCATAGCAATTAATTGTGAAGCTCCAATAACATTGTATATAACCAAACCGTTTAAAAAATGATTACACATTTTAGAAGAAACCAATCGGGTAAAAATACTAAAGTGCGGTGAAAGTGAACTTACGGTTAATGGTACTGGAGTAGCAGTAAAATTCTGGGCGTTACCAGGGATTGTGCCAGCAAGAAAAAATGAACTTTTGACACTGGGCAAAATGTTTCTTGCCTACAGTGGCTGGCAGCTTAATAGTATTTACACGGGCGGGAATTCAAACTCACCAAGAAGCCATAAATAATGGCATCGAAGGCCAAATTATAGGCCTAGTGTAACGGGAGTTCAATAAAAAATAAGATTATTTTCAGTCATATAGTAAAAAATAGATTTTTCAACGAATTCAATATTTTTTATTAAAAAAATAATAATTATTCTTCAAAAAAACGTCAATGAATATTGGAGAAGGAGCCCTGAGCAGCCGATGCTCTCACAAGAGTTTTGTAAAACCGTACAACACGCTCGCGGAGTGCTTGTTGTTTCGATCCCATCTTTGAATGACTTGACAGCACCCGAGTGAAAAGAAACATGCCACCCATTTCTAGGGAATCTAGAGAGCAATTCTCTTGGAGAGAAAAAAAAAAAATTCGCTCTTCACTTTAATTACAGAAAGGTATTGAAATCATTCTCATTTTTTATTGAACACCTAGAATACAGTAAAACAAAAACTACCAAAAAGTGTTAACGTATTCTGATACGAATGAAAATATAAGTGCGCGAAAAAATGGGAAAGTCTAATCTAAATCAGAAGTGACCCATACGGGGGACCCACAAATTAGAATCGTGTACAATCAAGATTACCACAGTGTTACGTTGGAGCACCACGAATGGCGAATCTAAGTAATATTAACAATCGTAGCAACGCAACTATTACTAACGCTATTCGCGATGCTAAAAAGAAGAAAACGCAAACGTGCTCTGAAAATCGCGAGAAGTCAAGCCAAACATTGATTTAGGTCCCATGTAACATTTGTGTAAAATCGAGAAAAATAGGATTGAAAATTTTAATTTGTTTTTTCAATCGTAATTGCAACTTTATCATGTCTAGACAATATCGTCAAAAGGTCGAAAGTAACAATTGTAAACAATGACTTAAAATGCAAATTTCCTGGAAATGCCAGGTTGCTAACATCTATATCTACTACCGACGGGAAGGTAAGAACACCCTGTATATTTTCTGGTGCTATTTTGTTTGTAGGAGCAGGGGGCCATAAATCCTTCGGCCAAAACTTCATGTTATCGTTCAACCATTGTTGGGTTCGATTGGACGTGTGACACGGCGCTCCATTCTGCTGTAGGACAAATATTTGGTCCTCGGAGAAGTTGACCAGGCTGCATTTTCAAACCGTTGGACGTCACCAAGCCACCACATCATGATACCAGCCGGATGTTTGGTTTGAAATTTAAATTTCACTTTTACCGGAACGTTCTCCATTTTCTGCCGTGAAATGAACCGGTCAGTGCGGCTGTTGGCCACAGCATCGATGCTGAAATACTTTTCGTCAGAGAGCAGGATTATCATTTTTCCTTCTTCAACAAGGAAAGCAATCTCTTGGAACGATTCACTCGTAGTTCCCTGACCCGGTCCGTAATCAATTGGCGTTTCACTCGGGCTCTGGAAGATGCATGCATGTCTTCTTTGATGATTCTCCGCATGGATTTCTCCGAAATATTGGCTTCCTTTGCAAGTTTTCTTATGGAACGCACCGGGTTGCGAGCAATTTTTGCACGGACCAATTTGATCACGTTCGGCGTGCGTGCAAAGCGCGGACGTCCGCTTCCCGGCTTCCGCTGCTTAGGACCATCCTGCAGGGACTTTTTTATGCGGTAAACTATTGCCAAATGGCACCCTACCACCTTGGCAATCTCTTTCGGCTTCTTCTGGGCGAGCAACAAACTGGTGATCGCTTCTTTCGCGAACATTTTGACGAATTTGCAATAAAACAAGTAGAATGTTCGGATGCAGCACTTGAAGGTAAACATAAACAAATACACTTTCGACAGAAATTAGTCACTAGCTACACGAATTAACCCAATACTCAAGTTTGAACATTTTCGCATTATTTTCTGCCGCACCCTGTATATAGGGTTAGTGTACAAACTGCACGACCTTATGCTAGTTTTAGACGCACATATATAACATTAAAACTCCTGGTTCCAAATCATTCTTTTTATACTTAATTTACTTACTTAAGTATCTTGGGGCATCTCCTAGGAGTGGGTGCAAAGCAATGGTAATTTGTAATTCACCCAGCAAATAGGTTTGAAAACAGGCATAAAAAATGTGTGAGATTTTCGTAAAGAGAATAAAATTAGCTTACCGTGCAGCATCTTTCAATAACGGACGAACGCATCTGATGTTGTTATTTTTATTCCAACTGCAACGCAGCAAAGCTTAAATTAGAAAATAAGATGCATAGGTCCTTTATTGATTGAGATTTGTGCCGATTTGTGAAATTTCCGATTGTATAAATATGTAGCCAGATGTTGGAGTTCTCAAATATGATGGGCTACTGTTTGCTAATTGAAAGAATTAGGGGGTACAAAAGTACAAAAATAAAGTTAATTGTGAATTTGTTTGGTTTAGTTTGTTTTGAGGTAGAAAATAACTGCAAAAGAAAAGTTGAGCGACAAACAAACATTGTAAATACCCGAAAGTTGTTAGAAATTAAATGGTCCACGAGTTGCACATTGAACACCCCTGCAGAGTTATTCTTCATACCGTCCGTAATCTGGTCAGTCATCATCACGCACACTCTTTCCTCATACAGCAATGTAATAACGACCCTCAACAGTTTGTCGAGAGTTGAAGAGCTAGCAATCGAAGCATATAAGCATTGCACTGCTGCACAGGCGACTTACTTTAGGTAAAGAACAACCACACCAGCTGCCGAGCAGCGGCTCAAAGATAGACACGCTCTCACACTAAACTACAAACGAAGCTATAGAGAAACGAGAAAAATGCTGTCAGTCTTGTATATCTAAAGTTTGCTCGCTCGGGTCGCACCAACACAGTTGCAAGCTGTCGACGGAGAGGCAAGCGAACCTTTGACTGTCTTCGAGGAAAACAGTCCAAACGCGTAACTCGTTCGGTAAGCACGTACGTTATTGAAACGCGAAGAGAAAAGCTAATAACTGGTGCGGTGGTGGAAAAGGGTTGTGAAAACGCCATTTTGGAACAAGAGACGCCGGTCCACGTAGGATTGCAAGGGATCAACCGGTATAAGTGGCGCGTGTCTCCTGCGGCTTTTTTCTTCCCATCATCAGGCTGATGGAGAGTGAGTGAATTGTCCACTTCACAGGACCGCGGAGAAAGGTAACAAAGCGCGGTACAAATCGTGATTCGGCAGCTAACCTCCATTTATTACCTTACTCACCCTAGACGAGAACGCGTAGCAGCACCAGAACTGGTCGATCGCAATCGGAATTGTACCGAACGGCGAAATCCCTGATCACAAAGAAGATCAGTGGTGATTATTCCGTGGAGTGCTACCGAGCCCCGCTGGGAAGGTGAGTCAGCTCAGATCCCATAATGCCAAGGACTTAACCTAAATGTGAACTTTCCGTGAACAGCACCTTGTTGGCCGCAACCTCATCCAAGCTATTCACGAAGGCTGAGGCAATCGAACCGTCCAGAGTGACGAAATCTAATCAACAGAAGAGGCTTTCCATTGGAAGTGAATGCGACTAAGAGAAGAGGAAGAAAACCGAATTCTGATTCCCCCTGTTGAACTGCAAGACACCCACACGATGGTGACTATGCACGTCAATGTTTTGTTCAACAAAGTTGTCAATGTGTTACAAAACTCGGTGAATAGTGTTCAACAAAGTGACGTGACTGGAAACCAGCATGAAGACCAGCAGCAGAATATGACGGGAGCTATCAGAAGAACCATCGAGCGCGAAGAAGGAGCCATTGGAGGGAATTCGGTACCACACGGCGAAGAGCAACAAGAGACACCACCGGCAACGTCATCAATGCCACGTCTGCTTCCATCTTCAGGAGGCCGGGGTCGAGGGTTATCACTACCGAACGCGCAAGAAGAACATGACAGTATTTGGAGTGACCGACGTTCATCACCGATTCATCGTCAGGGCTCACCACCACCACCTTACGACATTCGCGCATACGAATCGAAGGAACCCAGAGGCAGAGAGGCACGAGCCAGGAAAACGTGAGAAGTGCAATCCAGGGATGCTCGTGTCCGAGAAGAGCAAGCCAGAAAAGAATACCACAGGATTCGCGATGATCTTCTGGATCATCTGCTTCGTCAAGAGAGACAACCATCGGCAAGACGAGAAGACGAAAGAAGGATACTGAAGGCGATGCATAATTGGCCGTTCAAGTTTCGTGGAGAAAAAGATACCACCTCGCTGAATGTTTTCTTAGATCGCGTGGAAACGTTTGCTAGATGGAGGGCATTACCGACGAGACACTGCTGATTTCCATCAAGCATCTGCTGCAAGAGGACGCGCTTGGCTGGTATGCCCGTGCAACCTCACAACAATTACTACCGTCGTGGGATGCTTTCAAGCAGGAGATTCGCAGAGAGTTTCTACTGAGCGGATACTCGCAGATTGTTTGCCTGGAGGCCAGTTTTAAATTCCAGGGTAGCAGCGAAACCTTCTTAAAGACTATTGCGTTATTGCAGCGCTATTTCGGTTTGTGTACCCACCAATGTCGGACGAGGAAAAGTTCTTCAACGTGAAGAAAAATATGAACGCAGACTATGCAGCAATTGTGACTGCAGCACGACCTCGAACGCTGGGGGACATGGTGGATATTTGTACCAGCTACGCCGAGACAAGGATGCTCCTGAGCAGGCAGCGAAGAATTCCTATTCCACACAGTGCGCTACTGGAGCCGAATTTCACTACGCCGGCATCCAACAGTAGGCCTGCAACAATGCCGCAGCAACTGCCGCATCGTTTCAGTAGAGTACACGCGGTAGAACTGGAAAGAGATGGTGAGCAATCCAAGCCGCACTTAAACGAAGCGTCAGCAAATCCAGTTGAAGAATGCTGGCAATACAAGTTCGGTGAGCTCGTGGAGCAAGTGAACGCTCTTAAGGTTAACTTTGAACGGAAGAACCTCAGACCTAACGAGATATTGCAAAGCCAACGGCATTCTCGGGTTGTGGTTCAATCCGACCATGCGGAACCGGAAAGTCACCAACAGTCCCGTCAGCTACCAAGCAGCGCGCCACCAAAGCCAGCTCAGCTACAGCAATGTCCGCAAAACGTGCAGCAACCGATGTCGCAAAGGCAGCTACGGGCAGAGCAGCCGAACAAAGCGCAAGGCTGGCATGCAAAGCACTGGAATGAAGAGCAAACAAGGGAGCAAGCGATTCAGGAACAAAGAAGAAGTGATCAGCAGAGGCCAGACCAATCACCACGAGCGGAGCATCAAAACGACCATCAGCAATCGGTGGCAAGCCATCAACGGTTAATAATGATTTGCTGAAACTGCGACGAAGAAGGACACCGGTTCATGGACTGTTCAAAACCACAGGCGATATTATTCTGCTACCGATGTGGACGGAAAGGATATTCATTACGCAGTTGCTTCACATGTCGCTTGGATGCGGTAAACTACGCCGCGGGGAATGCACAATAGAGGGAAGCAGCTCTCCGCGGACACCCCTCGGACATGCCCGATTTCCAAAACATCAACTCGATCATTATCAATCACGGAGGCGACAACCGACCGCACGCTATGATATCCGTTTTGGGAAAGGAGTTAAATGCTTTGCTGGATAGTGGAGCCAACTGTTCACTGCTTGGGGGTAATCGAACTCTGCTAGCTGAAGAGTATAGTTTACAAAGAGGCAGCGTGACAGGAGGAATCAAGACAGCGGACGGGACCAGACACAATATCAATTAGTTCGTCTATCTTCCCATAGTGTACAACAATCGAAACGAAGTTCTCCCATTTCTACTAGTGCCATCGATCCCAGACTGCATAATCTTGGGAATGAACTTTTGGGACACATTCGGAGTCAAGGCGATTTGCTGCTCGGTCGAGGCAGAAGACGGTGAGGAACACAGTAAAGATCGGAAAATGAAGCAGTTGTCTGCAAAACAGCGACGGAAGTTGGAGAGAACGGTGGATAAATTTCCAAAGGCGCAGGGTGGCATACTAGGACGTACGACCATGTACGAGCATCTAATTGAAGTGAGAGACGCAATTCCACGGAAACAACGGCACTATCCTATGTCACCGTATGTTCTTCAGGAAGCCAACCGAGAAATCGATCGAATGATTGCCCTGGACGTCATCGAGGAAGCACAGTTCTCGCCGTGGAATAATCCGTTAGTAGCCGTCAAGGAGAAGAACGGCCAGTACCGCGTTAGCTTGGATGCCCGTCATCTCAACTCCATCATGGTGAATGAAGGTTATCCGATCCCGCAGATCGCATTGATCCGGAGCAGCCAATTTATTTTCTCGATAGACCTCAAGGATGCATTCTGGCAACTTCCACTGCATCCAAATTCGAGGCCGTTAACAGCGTTCACCGTTCCATCCAGAGGGGGCACTTTCAGTTCAAGGTGGTTCCTTTTGGATTGTGTACGGCTAGTCAAGCTTTGGCACGATTGAAGTCAATGTTCTGCAGGAAACAGATGAAGTACCTCGGTTATGTAATCGATGAACAAGGCTGGCGAGTAGACGACGGAAATCGAAGCAATTGTGCAATTTCCAACACCTTCAACCAGGAAGGAAGTTCAGCGCTTTCTGGGCGTTTGTAATTGGTATCGCCGATTCATCGCAAGATTTTCGCAGCTAGCAGCTCCTCTCACGGATCTCACATGAGTCAAAACGAGGTTCCGGTGGATTCCCACGGCGGAAGAAGCATTCCTCAAACTGAAAGCAGCTCTGGTATCAACTCCGGTGTTAGCGATATCGTATTTGCAAGCCGTTTGCTATACCGTGTGATGCGAGCGACACGGCAATCGGAGCAGTTCTGACTCACGAAATCGAGGGTGAAGAACACCCGATAAGTTACTTCTCGCAGAAGCTCGGCGACCAGCGTCAGAGAGAAAGAACTCGAGAAGTTCAGAGCGTATGTGGAAAGAGTAAAGTTCATCGTGCACTGCGATCATGCGGCGCTCAGCTATTTAAAGTCCATGAAAAATCCGACAGCGTTAATGAGTCGATGGTTGCTGCGAATGAATGCATTCGACTTCGAGATCCGATACAGAAAAGGTTCTATCAACGTTGTTCCTGATGCACTCTCGAGAATGGTGGGGGAAGCAGTGTAAACAAAGCAGATATGATAGAGGACACGTGGTACAAGAAGCTTTTGGAGAAAGTGAAGAACGAGGGAGACCAATTTCCAGATTTCCGAGTGGGATGTCTTGTTCAAGAATTGTCAATGTAAGGATGAAGTGGAAGCAGTCTCTCACAAGTGGAAGCAGGTTGTTCCGAAGGAAGATAGGACACAGTTAATCCGCAGATTTCACGACGAACCAGCAGCTGCTCACCTGGGATTTTACAAGACTTGGCACAAGCTGCAAGCCCACTACTACTGGCCACGGATGCCATAGACTACGTGAAGAGTTGCGCTACCTGCAAGGCGTGCAAAGACTCCAGTTATTTGAATCGATGCTGTTCAAATTTGAATCGATGCTCCAGCAATTTAAATCGATGCTGTTCAAATCGTGGCTATCGCGGCACAAAATCGGTCACATGAAGACAACTTACTATTGTCCGCAAGTTCACAATGCGGAACGTGTTAATCGTGTCGTTGTCACCTATATTCGGTCATTATTGGACGGAAACCATCGGCAATGGGACGAGAATTTGGCAGCCATCACTGCCGCGATCAACTCGGCCAGGCATGAAGCGA
This sequence comes from Aedes koreicus, assembly GCA_024533555.2. Classification (NCBI taxonomy): domain Eukaryota; kingdom Metazoa; phylum Arthropoda; class Insecta; order Diptera; family Culicidae; genus Aedes; species Aedes koreicus. Next base: position 452,033 of record JAHHFK020002446.1, on the reverse strand, counting down.
CTGGAGTGAGCCCACACGAGGCAAACTACGGAAGAAACCTACTTTTACTCACGGACCTCTACCCACAGCAAGAATTAAACACGCCGGACGATCCGAAAGTGGCACAGAGTAGTGCGACTATCAGCAATACACCGAATTCAGCAGCTAATCATACTGCGCATCAAAAACAATCACGAGCGGACGAAGCAGCGATACAATCTTCGAGCAAGAGCTGTCGCATTCAAGGTAAGAAGCCTGGTCTGGCGCCGATCGTTCGTGTTGTTTTCGAAGGTCGATCAGATCAACAGCAGGCTGGAGCAGAAGTTCATTCCGGCAGTCGTGAAAGAAATTCTGGGAACAAACTTGTACGTTTTGGAGGACGTTTTGAGCGGAAAAAAAGGAAGGTACCATGCGAAGGACACTAATTCGGATGGTTAATGTCCACAGTTAATGCCTGTCAACAAAGAGCGAAAGCCTCGAAAATACCGTAAGCCAAACCGGTGAAAGGGCAACCTTCGCCAGATGTGATGAGCAAAAACTTCTAATAAACTACCTCTCCATCTCGACAAGAGCGATTTGACGAGTCTTTGATTGTCTACAGTTCATCGGACTTCAGCGCAACCGCGCGGACCGTTCACGAAGCGAGAGAAATCGTACCCTGCAGACTGGAGATGGGGTGCAGGGAATTGGTACGTATCATCTAGCACGACCCTTTCGACGTGAACCCCAGAGAAACCCCACAGGGGAAAGCCGTTAGTCAGGGCGAAAAACTGACCATGTTCATGTTCCGCGCTGACATGCCGTTGCCTGACGCGACAAATTGTGCAAATTTTCAAGCTATGTCCGCAAAAAACTGCCAACCAAGAAGGAACTCCTCGCGCCAAAACACACCAAGTGGTTATGCCGCTACCCGATCAAGACAAATCGAGTACAACAATGACTACGACAACACCAACCATTGACAACAGAGCTATGGAGCTACGCCAGCAGCGAGCCAAGAAAACACGATACTTCGTAAATCCAACCAAGGTTGGATTGCAGATCGCAATTTTTCTCACATGTGTCCAGTAATTTCCAATGCGAGGCCAGCAAGGTTAAAACTCTAGGGGTCGTTATGAAACACTGATCCAAAAGTAACGCGAAGCAAGGGCGCGGTAAGACCCCTTTACTCGGGGCTCAAGACGATTAAGGCGCACGAATCCAACTCAAATCATAGAAATTAGCACAAACCAATACAAACTAACATTGTCCTTGTAAATATGAACGCATAAATATGTTAAATCAAACATTAATACTAAGGACGTTTTCATCGGTGTACTTTTATTTTGAATGTCTAGTTTTATAAAAGTTCCAAAATTATATACCACCAAAAATAGATCAACTGTTTTCCAAGTTACACCGCCATTGTTCTAAATTTTATGTGATGCCGCTTTGCCGTGAGTTCGTTTGTTTTGTTTTGGAACTTCGCCTGCTTCGTTTGAATTTGGTTGGTGTTAAGCTCGTCCGACTTTTCAAAATGATTCTAAAAAGTTTCCGAGTTTTCCAAGTCAAAAGGTGCCAGTTTCTCGCGATCTATTCCTCCCAATACTTTTTGATGCTGGGCGAATATTAAGATGAGCGGCTGTTAAGTGCCGTTTTATGGTAAACGATGTGAAGGATTTCCTTCTTGCTGAAACAGCTGAAAATAAAAATTAATTTACACGGAGGAAGCTTTCATATGCGTAACTATTATGTTTGACTGGATGAGAGTACGACACTAGCTGATCAACCATCAGTAATGTGCTGGGTAATCTGCGACCTCAGTTCAACTCTGTTTTGACAATGATTTTAGGCCTGAATAAAGCATTCCGACCGGTTGAAAACCCTGAGTTGAAACTCCATTGCCAGTACTTCTTCCGGGACCGCCGTTAGTTCCGACTTTTAGGTGTGCCTAAATTTCGAACACCCACAGATCTCCTGCGACAGGACTTTCTACAAGCCCCTCTACAAAAGGTTCGCGTTTCTTAGTCAGTTGAGCATCGCGTCATCGAGCACTACATTTGTCCTGGAAGAAAGTATTAAACGGAAACGAACTTGTCCACCGTTGTTTGGCATGGTCTTACCCACCCAGTTGATTGCCTTTGCCGCCTTCTCCTGGGCATAGCTCACATAGCTATTGAAGTTCGGTTCGTCATCAATCCTTTCGGAGCAATGACACTTTTAATTTGCCGACCAACTGTACCTCCGTTTTCCACTAACCTGTTATCGACAATACGATGTCATCCGCAAAACTAACGATCACTACGCCAACATTAGCACTATTGAACATTCCGACCCAGAGGATGGAACCTTGCAAAAACTTCCGTCTTGATCTTCAACGTTGTTTGACCCATAAATGTCTCGTGAAGCAACACCCGGTTCTGGAAGTCATTTCTCAGCAGAGGAAGTGATACACGTTTTGCGGAGCTGAAAAATTCCAAATATCCCGCATCTAAGCTCGCTCAACCCCTTAAAGGTCGCATAAATTTCAAAAGCCTTTTTTAGGCTTATTAGCTGATTGCGCAAGGTGCGAGATATTTGGGATTTTCAGCTTGGCAAAACTTGTGTCACTCTTCCTTTTGGGTACTTACTTCCAGGAGTGCAAACTTGTGTTGCTATTTGAAATGCTTCAAATACTTCGAAAAATCATATTTGTGACTGGAATTTTCTAAAGCATTTCTCTTACTAGCCTTCATATGCTTCCCTAGTGCACAGAACTCAATATATGGTAAATACATCTTTTTAGGGAAGACTCAAGTAAAGTGTAAAAAATATTTGTTACAAAATTCATGCATGATAAAAAATAAACAAAGCTGTAAAAGCATGTTAGGCTTGTTTAAACAACCTTTTATATCAGTGTCAATATGTGCCAAATTCTAGCTCTATAGACCCACATTATAGCACTTTCCCCTACTATTGATAACGGCACGTAACTTTCGGATTTAATTGATCGAAAAATTAGTCTATTAAATTAATGGCTAATTGTCGCATTCACAACCATAGTTTAACACAACGTACACCGCTGAAAACAGAGTTACCGAAAAACGAGCGAGCGATATACGCGTTTGTGCACCTTGCCCTTGTTGTTGTTTTACGCCGTTTTTTCAACCGTTTTAACACATTTAGAACGCGCTGGATTCCGTTCCAAATTCGGCACAAAATAAAACAAAGCGTATGACAGTTTTATTTTTTTTTTTACACCAAAACTGTTCGAAAATAAAAATTAGAACGCACCGGTGAAAATGGAAAATTTGGTTTGGCCTTTTAAATGTCAAAATTTAGAATAGACCGCGACCGCTGAAAACGGCCCAAGCTTCCTATTGTTTTGTGTGCGATTGAGTCTATTATACTTATATGAATATTCGCTGTAGTTGGCACGAATTTGTTGAAGCTTGAACAAGGACAAGGTCAGAGACGTCTTGAAAGGTCCAAGTAGTTCTGTCAGATGCAGCTGGCGATTTAGACATTAAGATTAGGCAGTTTAAGCAACTATGAGGGGATGAAGATCTGGCAAGCAAACGAGGCTTGCGTTCGTATAATGGTATTGGTTTAGTCGAATTTTAACTTGAGGTATGCTCAGGAGTTTTGATGACCGATTAGTCTCTGACCAACATCCTGGGGGATGAGTTTTTTTTTAATTATTTGTGAATCGTTTGATCACCGATTCACACAAAATTCTTCCGCTGCTGTAGAGTTGTGTTACGTTTAGTTTGTTTTGAGGTAGAAAATTACTGCATAAGAAAAGTTGAGCGACAAACAAACATTGTAAATACCCGAAAGTTGTTAGAAATTAAATGGTCCACGAGTTGCACATTGAACACCCCCTGCAGAGTTATTCTTCATACCGTCCGTAATCTGGTCAGTCATCATCACGCACACTCTTTCCTCGTACAGCAATGTAATAACGACCCTCAACAGTTTGTCGAGAGTTGAAGAGCTAGCAATCGAAGCATATAAGCATTGCACTGCTGCACAGGCGACTTACTTTAGGTAAAGAACAACCACACCAGCTGCCGAGCAGCGGCTCAAAGATAGACACGCTCTCACACTAAACTACAAACGAAGCTAGAGAGAAACGAGAAAAATGCTGTCAGTCTTGTATATCTAAAGTTTGCTCGCTCGGGTCGCACCAACACAGTTGCAAGCTGTCGACGGAGAAGCAAGCGAACGTTTGACTGTCTTCGAGGAAAACAGTCCAAACGCGTAACTCGTTCGGTAAGCACATACGTTATTGAAACGCGAAGAGAAAAGCTAATAACTGGTGCGGTGGTGGAAAAGGGTTGTGAAAACGCCATTTTGGAACAAGGGACGCCGGTCCACGTGGGATTGCAAGGGATCAACCGGTATAAGTGGCGCGTGTCTCCTGCGGCTTTTTTCTTCCCATCATCAGGCTGATGGCGAGTGAGTGAATTGTCCACTTGACAGGACCGCGGAGAAAGGTAACAAAGCGCGGTACAAATCGTGATTCGGCAGCTAACCTCCATATCTTACCTTACTCACCCTAGGCGAGAACGCGTAGCAGCACCAGAACTGGTCGATCGCAATCGGAATTGTACCGAACGGCGAGATCCCTGATCACAAAGAAGAACAGTGGTGATTATTCCGTGTAGTGGAGTGCTACCGAGCCCCGCTGGGAAGGTGAGTCAGCTCAGATCCCATAATGCCAAGGACTTAACCTAAATGTGAACTTTCCGTGAACAGCACCGCAACCTCATCCGAGCTATTCACGAAGGCTGAGGCCGTCCAGAGTGACGAAATCCAATCAACAGAAGAGGCTTTCCATTGGAAGTGAGTGCGACTAAGAGAAGAGGAAGAGAACCGAATTCTGATTCCGGTGGATTGCCATAGGGCCTCTTTTTGTTTTGCCAATTTCAGTTAGCAGGTAGATTAGATCCGCCGACGGTGACACGAGGGCCGCTTCAAACTACACAGCTTCGGTGTTGTTGCACCGTGACTGCGAGGAAAGGGCGATCAGCATTCAATTTCACCACGCCGTGAAAGCGGGCACTGTTTCGATGCACATCACAGCAGCAGCTCGGAGCTATGCAGGACAGAGTCGCGCTATGGAGAGGTAAGGTCTGGTTGGTGTGAAGCTGGTGCAAGGAGTGCTCCAAAGGCAGCGTCGTGAGTACCATTAAGTCTTGAATGAGCGACAGCTTAAGAAGCATGCGAAGTAAAGAGAAAGGGCTTAGAGAAAAGTGAGAGAAGCAGAGAAGAAGAAAAAGCAAGGAAGCACAGACGGAAGAGGAGAGGAAAGCGAAGAGGTGAGGACACAATTGGTTACGTTTTTTTTATTTGTTGGTGCACATTGCCCTATGCTTTGCGTTATGTTCTTTTTTGGTAGTTTTGCTCTACGAGCTACCAGAATCTGCTATAAACTAATGTGAACATTGTTTCACTACCCAACAAACATCGGTGTCGAATAACTGCTTGTTTAAACAAATTTGGAGAAGTTATTCAGCTTTCTAGAAGGAAAAGCTGAACAACTTCTCCAAATTTGTTTGAACAAGCAGTTATTCGACACCGATGTTTGTTGGGTAGTGTATACCGCAAAACCGCAATAGTCCGATGTACATTCTAACTTTGCAAAAGACCAATCTAACAAGTCCAATCGACAAATGCAAATGCAATAGATAGGGTAACTGCCCCCATATTAATCTCATTGTTCCTTTATTCATCCTACGATGAATCAAACAATTGGGCAGTTGAAGGATCGGTTTCGTTGTCTAATAATGTTTGCTTACGTTAAATAACTACAACAAACATTACTAACTAATCCTGTCACGTGTAAATCGTTTTATTTCAAGTAGGATGAATTGCAAAGTGATGAGATTAATATAGGTACATCTTCCCTACTAAGTAACAAATGTATCAATTACACGCGTAGAATCACCGTAAACACCAAAGGCAACATTCCTTATGACGTTTTACGTTGAAAACCATACAAAAATTAAAGATTACACTATTGAGTTGCAATCACGGTTTGAAAAAATATATTAAAATTTTCGATTTTTTTTTTTCGATTTGACACAAATCTTGCTTGAAGTAGTTGAATATTATCCATCTGAACGAAGAACTTTTTGTTTGTTTTCATTCTTCGAACAATCAGAACACGCGTTCTTAGAAGACAAAATGTAGGTCCTATGTACATCTGTCAAAATTTTAGACAAACATTGTACATTGGACAAGCGGTGTTCGGTTCCGAACGTTTGATTTTTGTTTTCCTTTTTTGACCATTATGCCATATTTGCCCCTACGTCCGCTTTTGCCTCTTATTTCCCTTGTACCCTTTCCGCCCGTTTGTTTTTTTTTCTCACAACAGCCTGTTTGTCGCTGTATTACTGCAATACCATTCCCCAATAACGAATTGAAATGTAAAAAAGTAGTCGAACTCAGCCATCCTAGCAAATTTCTCTCCGCCCCTTTATCATGTTTTGTTTGTGTTGCACATTTTCGTAGCAGTGGGTTGTAGTTGTGTGAGAGGTAGCTACTGCTATAAAAGTAAACCGTTTCGCGCACTGCGCATCAGTTAAGATTGTAAACGCGTAGAAGTTAAGTCAAGAGAAAAATAAAAGTTGAAAAGAACAAACAGCCGGATTTCATTTTTTCCACCAAGAAGCATCCGATCCATTTTCCAGTACTGAGCTGAGGCACCCGATTGCTGCTGTTGCTGAACCTGCTACCGAGCAGTCCATACATTCGAGGCGATAGACGTTGGTCCCATCGTTCCGATCCACAATTAGACCCCTCCCGTGGTAATCTACTGTGGACACCGGTTCGACTGCACACGGACAACCTATCGAAGGTCCCCGTCGAAATTTATTGATGCCAAAGAGGATTCCTGTTCCGTTCCGTGATAGTTACGTTGTGCACCGCACATTGTTTGGTCCTTCGAGCCGGATAGCAGCATCGGTGCCTTACAGTTCCAGTTGGAGTTTAGTCGCTCTGGTGGAAAATTGAAATCCCGTCCGATCGTGTTCGATCGACCTACTTCGCGTTTCGAAAGTACAGCCCGTGCGAGTGTCGTGAGCGAAGAAGTTTGAACAGGTCCGAACAAGTTTCGGAAAAGACAGTAGAGTAGTGTGTGCGAGTGCCCGGTTGTAACGGACGAAGTAAAGACAGTATAGTTGTGTGTTAGTGTGCCCGGTTGGGACGAAGAAAGGACAAAAGTGTAATAAAATAAGTGTGGGCCTATTCGGCTGAAACAGTGAACAAGTGCCATTGATGTCGATGATACATACGCCCCAGAAATTTGCAAACGAAAATATGGCTCAATTAAAAACGCTAGTGCATCTTCGTGGCCAAGCGAAGGGTAAGGTTACCAGAATCCGGAAAGCAATTGAAGAAGTTTCGGAGGCTGGTGTGGTTCAATTTTCCCTCGCCCAGCTGAAGGTGTACGCGAGAAATCTAGAGGCTCATTTCCAAGAGTACCTCAGTTTCCACCACCAGATCACCGCATTGTTGCCACCGGAAAAGCTTGATGATAATGATGCCACGTACCTTCAGTTTGAAACGCATCACACCGAAACAGCAACTTTAGTCGAAAGCTTGATTCAGTCTGCAACTCCACCACCCGCATTGATGCCTACGCCAGTGTCTGCATATCAACATCCGCAAATTGTTGTACAGCAGCAACCGCTGCCTGTTCCTGTCCCTTCGTTTGATGGTAAACCGGAGAACTGGCCAAGATTCAGACAAGTTTTTTCGGACATTATGGCAAGATCCAGGGATTCCGATGCAGTCAAGTTACACCACCTTGAGAGGGCACTAGCGAGTGGATCCGCCGCCAAGATCATCGACCCGAAAACGCTCAGTGAAGGAAATTTCGCCCACGCTTGGGAGCTGCTGCTTGACGTTTACGAAGACGAGCGGAAGGCAGTAGACTCTCATATCCATGGCCTGCTGAGTTTGAAGCACATGAACAAAGAGTATTCCACGCAGATGAGGGAGCTTTTGAACGAGGTGACACGTCACGTTGAAGGACTCAAACTGCTGAACCAGAATTTGGCAGGCGTATCCGAAAGATTTGTCGTCGTAGTCCTCTCCGATGCTTTCGACCCCGAGACGCGGAAGCAGTGGGAGGCCACTATTCCTCATAAGCAGATCCCGAACTATGAAGACACCATCAAGTTCTTGAAGGAGCGATGTTCGCTTTTGGAGCGCTGTGAAGTCAGTCGTCCCAAGTTGTCGTCATCTAAAGATTCCAGCCAGAAGTCCACCCCGAAGCCCCCACCGGCAAAGTCGTTCGCTATGACTACACCCGTAGCAAATAGTGATGCGACATGTGAGATCTGCAGTGCGAGCCATCCCAACTTTAAGTGCGATAAGTTTTTATCCCTGACGGTACCCCAACGTAGAGTCAAGGTAAGAGAGCTTTATCTTTGTTTCAATTGTTTGAGGAAGGGCCACCTTGCCACAAAATGCCCTTCGAATAAGTCCTGCCAGGAGTGTCAATGCAGACACAATACGTTGCTCCATGAGCAAAAATATCCAAAATTTGATGCAAAGCCCGTAGTTGAACTTCCAAATTCTAAACCAGAATCTGCCCAAGTCCAAATACCCAAACCAAATTCAACCCAAGTTAGTACCCAAGTTCCTTCCCCTATTGAAAGTGTTTCATCTTTGTCCAATCCAGTCCATAAGGTTCCTCGGTCGGATTGCACACTTTTGCTTACGGCCATGGTTGATGTCCTTGACAGCCATGGCATTTCCCATCCTTGTCGTGCATTCCTCGATTGTGGTTCCCAACCACATTTGGTTTCCCGTTCATTTGTAGAATGTTTGGGAATCGACCAGGTACCTACCCATGTTGAAGTGTTCGGAGCAGCCGGTAAAAGATCGGTGCTGGACAGGAAGACGACACTTACGCTCCGTTCTCGTTGCACGGAATTCCAAGCCCAAATAGAATGTTTGGTCACTGAAGTGGTGACTGGTCCTCTGCCTGGTCGTAAGTTGGATCCTCGATCTTGGAAAATTCCCTCTGGTTTGTCGCTTGCCGATCCTACATTCCATACCCCAGGGGAAGTCAATTTGCTGATTGGAGTTAAATTGTTTTTCCACTTGATGTTGCCCGGACAGTTGATGCTAGGAAAGCAGTTACCGATCCTGAAAGAAACCCGCTTGGGTTGGGTTGTTGCTGGTGGTGCTGAGGACGTAGATGAGAACCAGCATTGCTACACAGCCAGCCTGCAGCCACTCACAGAATGTATGGAAAAGTTTTGGTCTGTTGAGTCAATTGAACCTAGTGATGCCGTATCCAAGGAGGAGCAAGATTGCGAACAACTTTTCAGTTCCACAACCGTTCGAAATCCAGATGGTACCTACATTGTCCACTTACCGTTGAAGGAATCTGTAAGCGAGTTGGGAAATAACCGATCGTTGGCACTAAAACGTTTTCACATTTTAGAGCATCGACTCTCGAAGAATGCCGATTTGAAGAATGCTTACGTGGATTTCATCAACGAATACAAATCGTTGTCCCATTGTAGGCAAATTTCCGAGTCTGATGATGCACCTGGGAAGTTGGTTCACTATTTGCCCCACCATGCGGTGTTAAAACCAAGTAGCTCCACCACCCGTTTGAGAGTTGTCTTTGATGCCTCAGCTAGAACAGCTGGTCCATCTCTTAACGATGTCTTAATGATTGGTCCCACTGTCCAGGATGACATCTTCTCGATAATCCTTCGATTCCGTAAGCATCGTTTTGCAATAACGGCTGACGCTTCCAAAATGTACAGAAGAGTCCATGTTGATGGAAAACACTCCAGTCTGCAACGAATTTTTTGGAGGGAGAATCCCGATGATCCACTACAGATTCTTGAATTAACTACCGTTACCTACGGGACGGCCAGTGCCCCATTTTTGGCCACCCGAACACTGTTACAGCTTGCCCGTGATGAGTCACAGCGTTTTCCAAGAGCATCCAAGGTCTTGGAAGAAGATGTTTATGTAGACGACGTGGTATCAGGAGCTGATACCATCGAACAGGCTGTACAGCTTCGTTCTGATTTGACACAGTTGTTGCAGTCTGGAGGTTTCCCTCTACATAAATGGTGTGCAAGCGATGCAACCATTCTTGACACCGTCCCTGAAGAAGACCGCGAAACGTATTTAGAGTTTGAGGGTTCTGATGTGAATAAGGTCATCAAAACTTTAGGTCTACTATGGGATCCAAACGAGGATGTTTTTAGATTCCATTGTGGTTTGCAATTCCAACCATCGTCGCCAACGCCAACCAAACGTATAGTTCTCTCCGAAATTGCACGATTGTTTGATCCCTTAGGCCTTGTTGCACCGGTGATAGTTCTGGCAAAGGAGATCATGCAACGTTTGTGGAAGGATGGAGTAGGATGGGATGATCCTTTGGAAGGTGATGTTCTGCAGTCTTGGCTTACGTTCAGAGATTCTTTAAAATATATTAACGCCTTTAAAATCCCGCGCTTCGTTGGATTAAAAAGCGTTTTATACGTCGAGGTTCATGGGTTCGCAGACGCCTCCAATCGTGCTTATGGAGCAGTGGTTTATTTGAGAGTTGTTTCTGCCGCTGATGTTAAGGTTTCTCTGCTCTGTAGTAAGTCAAGGATTGCTCCACTAAAATCTTTGACAGTTCCTAAAATGGAGTTGTGTGCCGCCTTGTTGCTGTCTAGATTGATTCCCAAATGTGTCTCGTCTTTAAGGATGGACATTCAGCGTCTCTGCCTTTGGTCCGATAGTAGCATCGTGCTCGCTTGGTTGAAAAAGTCTCCCAGTCAACTCGAAGTTTTTGTCCGCAACCGCGTGACAGAGATCAATTCCAACATCAGTTGTACCTGGTCTCACATCCGTTCTGAAGATAACCCAGCCGACGTTGTATCCAGGGGACAGTTGCCACAGAGTCTTATGAATAATAGTTTGTGGTGGACCGGTCCGTCGTTTTTGAAATTACGTCAGTATGAAGTCATCGTTCCTGACATGTTGTCCGAGTTGCCCGAATTAATTCCGGTTAGTTCAGAAGTCTCAGTTCCCATAGTTCTCCAAGACGTTCCTTACCTTGAGTCCTTCAGCTCATTCCGAAAACTTCAGAGGGTTGTTGGGTACGTCTTGCGTTTTGTGAACAATTGCAGATCTACCCGTGCGGATCGTGTATCTAACAAATTTTTGACCGTACCTGAATTGCGTAAATCAATGATTGTTATTATTTCATTAATCCAACAACTTGAGCTTTCGAATGAGATTAGTCTGATTTCCTCTGGGAAACCTAGTCGTCAGTTAGCAACTCTGGATCCTGTGTTGGTGGACGGCTTGTTGAGAGTTGGTGGTAGATTAGAGAACTCTCGCCTGCCTTATGATGCTCGTCACCAAATTTTGCTCCCGAATAAGAGTCCTGTCAGTGAACTGCTCATTCGCGATATGCATTTGGAAAATCTTCATCTTGGACCCTCCGGATTGATGTCACTTCTGCGTCAGAGGTTTTGGTTGATTAATGCTAAATCAACTATTCGTAAGGTGTTGAGAAAATGCGTAACATGTTTCCGATCCCGCCCTCGTTGCTTACAGCCCATGATGGGTCGCTTGCCCGAAGCCCGAGTCGTTCCTTCCGCCCCATTTTCACGAACGGGTGTAGATTTTGCTGGACCGGTATTCATAAAGGTTGGTCTCCGGAAGTCTGTTCGTGTGAAGGCCTACATTTGTATTTTTGTATGTCTTGCTACCAAAGCGATTCATTTAGAATTGGTTTCTGACCTGACGTCTGCGTCCTTTGTAGCAGCTCTCCATCGCTTCGTCAGCCGCCGTGGTCTAGTAGAAGAAATTCATTCCGATCATGGCACAAACTTTGCTGGAGCAAAGTCAGATCTCCATGAACTGTACCTAATGTTTCGAGACGATCAGGCAAAGGCAAGGATTGATGATTTCTGTTGTGCAAAGGAAATCGTTTGGAAATTCATTCCACCTCGATCTCCGAATTTTGGGGGATTATGGGAGGCTGGGGTGAAGAGTACAAAAACGCATTTGCGTAAGGTTTTGTCCAATGCTTGTCTCAATTTTGAAGAATTCTACACTGTGCTTACCCAAATTGAGGCAGTGCTCAATTCGCGTCCTCTTTTCGCCAATTCGTTGGATACCCACGAGCCGTCTGCCTTAACACCTGGTCATTTTTTAATTGGCAGAGAGTTAGTCGCTATTCCCGAACCCACACTTGTAGAAACCCCTGTGAACCGTTTGAACCGTTGGCAGTATTTGCAAGCTCTTAGAGAGCATTTTTGGAAACGTTGGTCAAATGAATATCTTAACACTTTGCAAGCTCGTTCAAAATGGGTTAAGGGATCTCCAAACGTAGTTCCCGGACTGATAGTCTTGATTAAGGAAGATAATCTTCCTCCACAGAGTTGGAAATTGGGCAAGATTTTAAAGATTTATCCTGGCAGTGACTTAGTAGTTAGGGTGGTAGATGTCAAAACATCTACCGGAATATACCGTCGCTCAGTATCAAAACTCGCACCTCTCCCAATTGACGATAATGATGAAGCTCTCGCACTTGCAGATCCACATATTAGCCCGGGGGGTGAATGTTCGGTTCCGAACGTTTGATTTTTGTTTTCCTTTTTTGACCATTATGCCATATTTGCCCCTACGTCCGCTTTTGCCTCTTATTTCCCTTGTACCCTTTCCGCCCGTTTGTTTTTTTTTCTCATAACAGCCTGTTTGTTGCTGTATTAGTCCAATACCATTCCCCAATAACGAATTGAAATGTAAAAAAGTAGTCGAACTCAGCCATCCCAGCAAATTTCTCTCCGCCCCTTTATCATGTTTTGTTTGTGTTGCACATTTTCGTAGCAGTGGGTTGTAGTTGTGTGAGAGGTAGCTACTGCTATAAAAGTAAACCGTTTCGCGCACTGCGCATCAGTTAAGATTGTAAACGCGTAGAAGTTAAGTCAAGAGAAAAATAAAAGTTGAAAAGAACAAACAGCCGGATTTCATTTTTTCCACCAAGAAGCATCCGATCCATTTTCCAGTACTGAGCTGAGGCACCCGATTGCTGCTGTTGCTGAACCTGCTACCGAGCAGTCCATACATTCGAGGCGATAGACGTTGGTCCCATCGTTCCAATCCACAATTAGACCCCTCCCGTGGTAATCTACTGTGGACACCGGTTCGACTGCACACGGACAACCTATCGAAGGTCCCCGTCGAAATTTATTGATGCCAAAGAGGATTCCTGTTCCGTTCCGTGATAGTTACGTTGCGCACCGCACAACAACAAAGTTAAAAGATTTATTAAAAAGGTATAAACAAATACTACTGTCGCTAAAAAATGAAGTCTCTACTGTAAAGTGGAACATAGAATGCCACAAGTATGATGCAATAAAATTAGCATACCAAGCAAGTATTGAAATATTAGAAAATTTACCAGTATTAGAACAAATCAAGCGCCCCTTAAAATGTAAACCAGTGGGCAAAGCGATAATCACTTTCACTTAAAAAAAACACACACACTATTTTAAAAAAAACTTTTTTGAGCGTATTAGTAGAATTATTGTGATTGGGAAACTAGGAGCATTTAAAATTTAAACTTCATTTGATCAATTTTGAAAAAAATAAAAAAAAACATTGAGAAACTTTTTTCAAATTATCACTCGTAAAAGCGAGCAAATCCCTTTAAATTCCACTATAAGCTTTTTATCTCTTGACAGATAGGCCTATTTCGTCTGCAACTTACAGTCTTTTTCAGTGTCGAGTGCTCGACTTGAAGGGAACATCACAGTAGGTCCAGTATTTATAGTAGGTTTGTTGGTACCTCAATGTATGAGGTACGGTATTTGGGAGGGTACCTGAATCTGTTTATGTTTGTATTTTGTTGACTAAAAGGTTGTTTGTTGCCTGAAAGGTTATTAATTCCTACTTCATTTGAAGGTAGTCAAATTGGTGTTGTGTTGTGTAAAATGTTTGAAACAGTCACGAATATCCGTTTTATTGATCCTTTTTAAACAATTTTTGGAATAATTGCTATGCTTTCCGCTACATTTAGTTTCCAAGGGTTTGAGATATGTCTTAAAATTTGTATGTTATTTAAGATTAAAAAAATTTCTTCGTTGAATGTATGTTCAGCTACTTTTGATTTTAAATTGTGAATGAGCCCTTTGTCTTTGTTTGCTTTAGTGAATTTTGCAATATGCTCTTTGAAACGAATATTGAGATTACGTTTAGTTTGTCCAATGTAAATTACTCCGCAATGGTAAAAAGTTATTTTGTAGACCTAGGATTTGCTAAGACTGTCAATAGGGTCTTTAGCAGAACCTTAAAACTCTCTTAGGTTCTGATAAAGACCTCCAGCTGAAAAAAAAATCAAACCAGTAATACTTAAAGAATCAACAGCCATACATTGGGCAATTAATTAATTTGAATCTTATCTATATGGTAGACGTTTTACAGTACGAACAGATCATAGACCTCTTGTCTATCTGTTCAATATTAAAAATCCTACATCTAAGTTAACAAGAATGCGTATCGACATTCAAGGAATCGATTAAGACGTTGTATATATTAGAGGTAATGAAAATATGTCGCGTATAGTTAATGCATCAGAAGAATTAAATCAATCAAATATATTACTAGTAAATATAAGGGCAATGACCCGAAAGAAAGCGCAAATAAAAAATAAAAAGGAAGAAAATAATGATGAAAAAACAGAGATTGATGACCTAGTAATATAAGGAACATAATGTCCTATGGAAACAAAAAAAATGATGAAGCTGTTGACAGCTGTAGGAAACAATACAATGAAATTTAAAATATTGAAGAAAAATAATAAAAGGCCTGTGGCACAAGTGCACCAGGCCGTAAGAAATGGAAGTCAAGCTATAGAGTTTGCTCTTCTAGAAATTGAAAAATATAATAATACGAAAGAAGAATAATACGAAAGAATTAGCGCTGATTTGATGTTTTAATTGGTACCAATGAATTATTTTAAAATAATTGCAAATAAAGCACTGAAAGATTTGCAAATAATCTTTATAAGGAACCAAAATTTATTGAGAATTTAAATGACATACAAACTATTTAGCATAACCATCATAATACCCCAGCAGGAGGACATGCAGGTCAAAATCGATTGTGCCTGTGTATCCGAGGAACATATAAATGGCGTGATATGAAAGGATCTATTGCTCAATTCGTTAAGGCCTGCGAGTTGTGCAGAAGAACACACAAAAGAACAAATTTCAATAGCACAACTCCATTAAAAGTTTTCGAAATTATTTCCATAGACACGGTAGGGCCACTACCGATAACCATAAACAACAATCGTTATTCTGTGACAATCCAATGCGATTTAACAAAGTCTATAGTCATTATTCCAAATCAGAACAAAGAAGCTAATACAATTGCAACAGCTCTAGTAGAACACTTCATTCTAATTTATAGACATTTTCTAGAAATGCGATCGTATCAAGGAACCGAATATAAAAATTAGGTCCTTGAACAGATATGCAAACAAATAGAGATCAAATAAACCTTCACAACTCCTTATCACCCTGAATCAATTAGATCGTTAGAAAGAACTCACAGATGTCTAAATGAATGCCTGCGATCTGAATTCTCATATAATACAACCCGCCATACGGATCACAATTATACACTTTTTGAACTATTTTTTAGTAGAAAAGTAAATCTACCGAAAGAAAATTTTGAAAATAATAATGAACCAATTAACAATTTTGAAGCATTCATAAACGAACTTCAATTAAGATAACAAAAATCACATGAATCAAGAAAACAGAGACTTTTTGAACATAAACATCAAAGAAAAATACAATATGATAATGTAATAAATCCAATCTATATCAATGTTAACGATACAGTATATTTGGAAAACGAGAATAGAAAAAAAAACTAGTCTCATTTTATATTGGACCATATACTGTTATTTCAATAAACGAGCCAAATTGTGACAATGAAAATGCAATAACAGGAAAAACTACTATTGTTCACAAAAATAGAATTATCAAAACATAAATAAGAAGTGATTAATTTTAAGTAGAGTTCCACCGAGCCTTACCTCACGAAAAAAAGTAGAAATCGAAAAATTAGTAAACAAGATGAAATACGTGAATGTTCCGAGCTTCACGCTACGGAGTGAAAAATTAGGTTAGGACAATTTAGAATTAAAAACAACCATTGTAACAAAATCACACAAAACAAAAACAAAATTTTATGTAAAATAAAAACAAAAATAAAACAATTGTAAGAGTTAACTGGAGAGCATAGGCGTAGCCAGGATTTGAAGTAGGGGAGGGCAAGCTTATTTTTTTAAGAGAGAGAGAGAGAGAGAGAGAGAGAGAGAGAGAGAGAGAGAGAGATTACCTTTCTTCTCAACTCTAACCCAAAGTATTTTACAATATCCGGCCGATTTTGGCAACAAGATCATTCATTTAGTTTCGTTCGTTTGTTTCTTTTAATTACATGCTGGAATAATATCTTACTTAATTACTTCTAAAAAAACTTTCGATGGTATGGTACTATTAAATAACAATGAATCAAAGAACTGCTTTAAACTGCCAATATTTAAAAAAAAAAACATTGCGCAATTCACACAATGTGCTCTAAATTTACTAGCGGAGTAACTTTTTCGAAACAAATTTAGAATGAAAAGTAATGAGCATTTTCATTGATAGTAGCTTTCTTCTTGGTTCATACGTGTGTTCTCGACTTGTTGTGGAATGTTTTTGATTGGTGGAAATTCCTGAACCTATATAACTTATACTTGTTTTCTGAAATTGTCATGCAAAACAGTAATGTATGTATGTTATATGGTGATCCGTTTTGTTACAAGCATTCTCTTATTCATGAATACGCGCCGAGCCATCGCACATAAATTCGGCGGTTTCAGCGTTTTTCTCCCACAGAAAAGGAAAAAGTTTTTAGGTAGCTCATCGAAGCTTCCGGTCCGCCTCTAAGCATCTTGCTATGAGGTACAAGGTGGGTTTTCATCGATTCATCGAGATATCTCAAATTATAATAATCCGTCCAATATATCCTAAAACAGATGAGCCTGTACATCAATAGAAGCATAAAGTTGCCAGAAGGCACGAAAGGCATCTACGCACACTGGATTCACATTGATTGTTCATAAGAAGTTTCTACTTGATTGATACAGTTGTAAAAAATTTACGAAGAAAGTGTTTGTTTCGAGCATCGGCAGTGAAAGGTTATGCCGATGCTTTGTTACGCACTATTTTGCTATCAGGCATGGCGCGTTTTGCATTGTTTCGGTTATTTATAATTCGGCGATGCGAGTGATCCAGTGAGCACAGAAAAAAATATAACAAAAATGTTTCCTGGTGAGATGTGGTGGTTCGAATTGTGATCCATAATATTGGTAGGTAAGCTCGCCGTGCCACCATATCCCAGAGCAAATAAATCACTAGCTGGATAGCTATTTGTTCAGACAAATTTGGAGAAATTGTTCTGCTATTTCTTCTAGAAACCTGAATAACTTCTTCAAACGTGTTTGAACAAGCGGTTATTCGACGCTGATGTTTGTAAGTTATCTCATATTGTGAGTGATTCCAATAGCATCCTTACTGTTAGTATAAATAGGTTCAAATCAGAAATCGGTACTAATATTCAAATGTTTTACTAAACGCCGCTTGAATTCAGCTTATCGTTTACTAAAAAGAACCCTGCTGCCACCCAATCCTGTTATCCAATATCCCAGCGATTTCTCGTGGAAGAGGCGGTCTCGGCTTTCAATCAAACGAGTCTCACACATTCCTACTTTTTACTTATTTGACCTGCATGAGGGCGAGGCAGGTGCTGATTATTGCCTTAGTTTGGGATCACCAGTTTTTACACATTGAGGATGTATGCTAAACATGAGTAGCACGGTAGCACCTCGTCGCGCGTCGCGTTGTTCTGCGTCGTGGATTACTAGTGTGCGTGTGCAATTGGTTCCGGTGAGCTGAAGTTAGAAGAGTGTTGCGTATTGCAGGATCGCGCCTTGCTCGCGATTCATTAAAAAAAACTGCATACAATCAATTGCGCTGTTGTGTGTTGGTGATTTTTCCTCGAGCGAGCTCAGGTCCTAAGTGTCGTCGTTCGCGGGTATTGTGGAGGAAGATAGTGTGTATTGTTTAGCAACCGTGTTATGTTAGAGGTCATAAGCGAGTTTATTTGTCTTTTTAATTCTGTTTCCTGCAACCAAGTGCCAATATCTAGAACCAGATTTTAAAGGATAATACCACAACCGTGCCTAAGGGAATTTTGATTCGGTGTGCAGGCTTAGTTTGTAAATTAATCGGTTCAAGAAGAGTGTATTAGACACAGATATCATGTTATTACCGGAAGGTTTCCGACACGTAGGCGACGGCTGGGTTGATGTGGTCGAGTGCCCATGGCAGCAGCTGCGGGTCCAGCAGGACTTGGCCATCTAGGACATCGAGAAGAGCTGGTTTGCAAAGCAATAAATAATTTATTTCTACCAAATTTTGAAGACAATATCTAATATCCTGTTTTATTTTATTTAGTCTATTTTGTTTTTGTTTTTGTTTTTCGTTGTGCTTGTCTCTTTTCAGTCACATTGGAGCGGTCCATTGTATTTGGCGGATGGTGCTACATACTTTCGGCGTATCGTTAACCAAAACGAACCCTGCTGCTAACCTTTCCCCAACTATCCAACATCCCAGTGATTTCACGTGGAAGTGCAGAGGATTTCTTGGCTTCCTTCAAAGCGAGTATCATGTCAACACGGTCCTTCCCATTCCCCTACTTGACCAGCATTCGGGCACGGCCGGCGCCGGTATTGCTTTATATTGGGTCACCAGTTTTTACACATTGAAGGTGTATGTTAGTCCCAAACATCATTTGTTGGTTCTTTGTGTAAATACAGCTGATCTGGCAATAACGGAATTGCATCCGTGGGCGGTCAATCATGCTCATGCTCATGCTCATTGAGGATGTATGCTTAGCATCATCTGTTAGTTCTCTCTGTGTAATAACAGCTGATCTGACAGCAACGGAGTAGCAATCTCTGGGCGTTCAATCATGCTCCTGTCTTGCATGTAAGATATGACTAACATATATTCTCAGTAATACGAAACTACAGTACCGTAAAACGGGTCAGGTTTGCCCATATCATTGATAGTTCAAATAACCATTTTTCGTTGATACACTTTCTAGCTATTAACTGTGTTTTTTAATCTGGTAATATTTGGCTTCCGAAAGCTGTAACATTGGTTTAAATATTAAGTTTTTTGATTGCTAAGAACTGAAAGTTGAATTGAGCATGGCTTTTTAAACTATCGGCTCGTGGGAAAAAAAGCAATAAATGCTTGCCTAATAACAGGTTAGAGATATTTTTTTTATACGTTAGGTTTGCTAGGGTTCTTGATTTGAGGGAAAAAAACTGTAATAAAATTGGTAGCCTTTTCCTTTTTAAAAATACAGCTCATGGATGTCCACTTTTTGGCGCTTTTTTGCTATAACTTATCGCAAAAATCGAGGCGACTTCGCGCTTTTTCATTTGAGGCAAAGGGGGAATAACACAAAGGTTAAAAATAAATAATATACAATTGAAACAAACATGAAAAATTCAAAAATAAAAACAAAAGTTAGGGGGGGGTGGCAACGGCCCTCCCCTTCCTCCCCTTGGCTACGCCATTGTTTAAGATTAATCTCATCTCTTTACATTATTCTCCCAAAGGGGGATGGTGTAGCATAACTTAATTCGTTGGTGCCATAAAATTCCAACAAACCGTAATAAATTTAACATACCATCATACCAGTATCCAAGTAAAGAACAGGCGCAAAACCGCAAAGTTATGCGATTACAAACAACACATCTGGAAGTCAAACGTTTTTTAAATGCGCAAACATTTTTAAGTGACAATTCGTGAAACGTCGATGAACACTCTTTAAAACACGGCACGAAGATTTTGTAGCCGAACTACGAACAACGATAGCGAGAAGTACTCCTAACCAATGGATCCTCAAATTCACGCGAAATGTTTGTCCAGATTCTTTGCTGGCACGAATGATTTTATTTTTTAATATTAGTCTACGGATAAAATGTATATCTCAATAACAATGAACTATGTCTAAATAAAAGGAGAGCTTCAAACTAACCATCGTAAACATCTTTAAAAGTTGGACTTATCTAGTCCGCGGGAAGAATTAAAGTTAAATACCTGATAGCAACTATTGAGAACGCGACAAATGGTAAACACGGGTTCATGTACACCATAGTTGGTCCTCGATCGCCGATTGTTGAAGAAAGTATAGCAACGGAGGTTGTGTGGTCGAGTGTTGATATCAAGGAAAACTGGACGACTGTTAGGAGTAATCGATGCACCCCTCCGGTCACCGATGAAACACGCCTTACCAACGTTAAACCTTGGTTCCAGTAGCTCCAAGTTAAAGAGCTTGCAGCGACTTTCGTAGTTTGGTAAGTTTCGCGGGTAGCGCCAACGAGGATGTCGCAAAGCAAAACGAATAAATCTTTGCTGTAAGGTTTCATTCCTCAGAGTGGTGTTTTGGAAGAAAAAAAAAAACCAAATCAGTCAGCTGTCTCTTGATACAGCTGCTAGTGCCATTTTGGAAGTCGAGCGAAATAATCAAAAAGAAAACTCAGGTACAAAAAACCGATTATTAATCTGAAAAACAAAAAACAAAAGGCTCATAAAGCATTCAACAGGAATAGCACTAACGAAAATCTTTCAACATATCTTGCAATATGCGATCAATGGAACTTAGAAATGAAACATGCATACACAGAGAACAACGCACATTTGGAAAATAACATCAAGTCAGATCCTAAATCTTTTTTTTAGCTTGCTAAAGAGACACAAATATCTAAAAATTTCTCATCAACAATGCATTTGGATAACAGGATTTTTTCAAAACCTTTATGCATCTCATGATGAAACGGAACGTGATCATCAATATTTTTCATACCTTCCTGTTCCAATGAAAGACATATCATTATATAATGTATCTCTTCTGGAAATTTTACGAGGCCTAGAAAACTTGGATGCTTCAAAAGGAGCTGGGCCTGATAGATTACCACCTATATTTCTCAATTCCCTTTCCAATGAGTTAGTTAAACGGTTATTTTGGTTGTTCAACTCATTATTGGACTCGGGTATTCTGCCTTCTATATGGAAAGAATCTTTCCTAATCCCGATTTTCAAAAGTGGGAAAAAATCTGATTTTAAAAATTATCGTGGTATTGCTATATTATCTTGCATTCCTAAGCTGTTCGAGTCCTTAATTAATGACAACATATTCTCAAAGGTTTAAACGTTAATTACTAGCAAGCAACATGGTTCTGTTAAGGAGCGATCAACAGTTACTAATTTGATGCAATTTATAATATTTTCCTGAAACGTAATGGATAAAGGGAATTATGTAGAAGCGCTTTATACTTATTTAAACTGAGCGCACTAAAACTAAAGCATTGAACAGAGTTGATATACCACTGTTGCTTTTTAAATTATTCAAGTTAGATTTCAATCCTTAGTTACTAGAATGGAACAAGTCATACTTGACAAAAAGCACGCAACGAGTAAGACTTGAAGGAAATTTTCCTAAAATTGTTAACGTTACATCTGGGGTGCCACAAGGTTCTCATGTGGGTCCACTACTGTTTATTTTATTTGTCAACGATGTAGAGTACATATTGAAACGCCTTCATGTTTCTATATATGCAGACGATATGAAACTTTTTATGGAAATAAGTAACATAAACGGTCTCGAAGATTTTCAACATGATGTAAGAGAAGTTTGGTAGCAAAAATTCGTTTTAAGGTTAGTTAGGCATTGATCGATACGTTATGAAGTTAAGTATTAAATGTACACGAAATGGTCACGCCATATGAGTAATGTAAACCAGGCGCTATTTCGACCAATCTTATGTATTTTATGACCTCGATTATAACTAGGATTAAGGGCAACATGTAAGATATGGTCTACTCCGGATGGACGACAATAAATACAAAAACTGTCCCAACAAGTTGGCACCACCATTGCCAATAATCTAATGAGTATTGTGGGTAGAATGTGGGTTAATGGATAAGATGAAATGGGTAATAAAGTGATGTTGTTGAAATAACCATAATGGTACACACTTAGATTTTTTTACAGAAATCTGTAAAATTTTACCGAATTCTCAACAGCTGTACGTTCAACCCACTCAATCGAACTTGACTATCCCAATGTAATCATTTCGGTTCAAATCGTGTGCTTTATATTGGTGTTGATAGCTTTGCTTTGAAGGCAGTACGAAGGAAATTTCATAAGAGGGGGCAGGCTTCATTAAACCAGACACCGACAACAAAGAAAACTAATTTGGTAGCTGAGGGGTGTGGCTATTGCTGTTTTAAACCATCGAATGAAACTAAATTAAATAAGAAGAAGAAGACAATTTGAACAATTTGCTACCCGTTTTTGAGGACCCGAAAAGGGAAACACTATTTTATCAACCTGTTCATATGCTGATTTGTATGGGGGCAAAAGTAGGTAATTTTTAAGTAAAAAATTGAACAACTTGTAATTATAGCACTTAATTGAAATATAAATAAAAAAAATATTTGTAAGTTTTTCTGATCCAATGGTGTATAAATAAAGTATTTCTGTTCAGTCAAACGAGAGTTATTAGCATTCAAAAACCTTTCACTTTTGGGTAACGCTCTCATTTTTCGACATTTTAAATGACACCCAGTATAGAAGAGAAACGAAGTCCTACGTTAAAACGAAAAGTGAGTTATGTCAGTGCCATAACTGCAAATTTGACGTAGGACTGCTTGTTGAAGTGAAGAAATTGATGTCATCGAATTGATAGATTTCTACTATATTTTATTCAGTCTAAAGAACCATGAAACCCTATGCTATTGGTGTGTGAGGCTCCGGTTCTTCTTCCGCTATTGGTTCTCGACGAAAATTTATAGAATCTGCAGTTCGGCTCGAATTGACTGTTAATGATATTTTGTTTGTTAAATGTTCAACTTACAAGCACTTACAACTTACAACTTACAAGTTAAATGGATCCTGTGTTTACGGAGGGAACATGGTTTGCGAATGAAATGTTCTTCTCAGCTTCTTGGGCCGCAGGACAGCCTGAAGTTTGGCGGCTCGTAATACTACGATAAAAATAGGCATTTACACCGTCTTCAACTCGAGATTGTACAGGCTGATGATTGAAAAAAACACCCAAAGGTTGATAAGGTGGCAATAAATGAAATTGCAGTTTTTGCAATCATAACTATCTTGAGAAATCCGCATGATTCAGAAAAGGCAATTCTGTCCATTTTGATCCACAAAGCGTTTTATGGTACAAATGAAGCCATGCATGTGTGTGCAAGCGACTGGCAAGCAAAAATAGCTCGAAACAAATTTACCGCAGCAGGATCCTTATTCAATCATCACCAACATATCAATATACAATATGTATGAGTCGATATCACAAAATGCCACAACGCTATTGGCCACTGTTGTATTGCCGCCGTCAAGTGTTCTATTTTGGTTCTCACTGATCATCGACAAAGCCTTTTATGAAATAAACAATGCCATGCAAGTATGTTAGTGACAGGTTCCTCACTGCTTGGTGGAAAATGTGTCCATTTGCTTCATTGCTGTACCCTGAATTCCTGGCCAAGTGAACCAACTGAAGGGTTTCTATTCCAATTGCTCTTGGTTTGTCAAAGTGGCTGAAGGTTGCCATCAAGAGCTGCCGCGCTGACTGTCACGGTTCGAATCTCGATCTCGAGTCTTGCACATTTTATTTTTGTGATCCATCTGACTTTCGGACTCCCATCTCTTACTCATCAACTAAATATCACTGCGCACAACCTCACACACACGTTCAATTTTTCATAGCGAATTGCTGTTGCTTTTTTGCCCACAACTAATATTAGATTTTTCATCCAAGCTAGGGGCTATTCATAAACCACGAAGACTTTTCTGGGGGGAGGGGGTAAGGCCCTTGGGGGGTCTACTCTCCATCCAAAATATAAAAAAAATGTTAGGCGAGAAAGGCGACGAGGTGAGAGGGAAGCCCCAGGATTTTCAAAAGTGAGTCTACGTGGAATATGAACAGGCCCCCACAGTCAAGAGCAAGAAATGAAAAAAAAAAAAAACAAACGAAATTGTATTACAATCTTGCTTTCTTATGTTGGGTGTAGAGCGAATTACGAACAACTTAACCTAAAAACCAAGTAAACCAGTTTGGAAATTTTCGTTTTGCAAAAAGTTCCACAGGCTGGAGCGGGAATCGAACACTCAACTTCATGGCAACCGTTTGAACGACGGGCGACGCCGCTAACCACTTGTCCGCACTGTGGGCAATTGATTTGGACATTTTCTCCGAGACGCGGCATTTTAAGCTAAATCCATGTTGAGCCGGTGCGTGGTAATGAACATTTCGATGAGCTCAAGAGAAATTTCCATCAAACATACTCTTTTAGCTGGCAAATTGATTTGGTCGTCCCTTAAAAGGACGGATTTTAGTTGTTTACGGATGGAACATGGTTCGCGATTGAAATTTTCTTCAGTCTTCTTGGGTTTCAGGACACCACTCTGTGAAATGGTCACACCAGAGAAAAGTTTGTTCATCTCCTCGTCGTTGCGGATAATCAGCTGCAGGTGACGTGGAATGATTCTTCTTAGTCTGGTCTTCTTGTGTTCACGGGCGGCGTTTTCTACCAACGTGCTCGGTGAACACATCTGTCGCATACGGATGCACAGCGAGAACTGATGGTTCGTCGGACGTTTTTTAATCACTGGCGCGGTAGCTGTGGAAGTAGGAACCAATCAAAGCGTAGCGCAAATATGATGTCATTTTCGACCAATAGCTTTGTACGTTTAGACATTTTTCTTTTAAGTACTTTTTAATAAGTTTAAACAAATGTAATGAATCAAGTTTGCAACAGAGATTCACTGGTACGGTAGCTGTGGCAGTATGAACCAATCAAAGCGTTACAAAAATATGATGTCATTTTCGACCAATAGCTTTGTGCGTTTAGACATTTTTCTTTTAAGTACTTTTCAATTAGTAATGAAGTAAGTTTGCAACAGGAATTCAGTTTTGATGTTCTACTTTTCGAATGAAATACTTATCGTAAAATTTCTGTGGGCCAGAGAGGAGATATTATCGTTCAAAATCTCCAAGCCAACGTAACTCTTTCGATATCAGAAATTTTAGAACGGCGCCCCTATACAGGAATAGAAAAGAGAGACGTAAATCCTACGTCAAAAATTCCGAACCTCAAAGACATTACATCAAAAAGCAAATCTTAATATATTTTAGCCCATGGATGATTCATGCTCATTAACATTAATTATTCTTTACATTTACAGATTTTGGTCCGGATTTTCGTTCACTGTTGTTTATGCAGCACTTTTAACAAAAACCAACAGAATTGCACGAATTTTCAATGCAAGCACAAAATCTGCAAAGCGACCTTACTTCATTAGCCCACATTCCCAATTAGTTATATGTGGAATTCTGATATCTTTACAGGTGAGCAATTTCCTCTTTTTTATTGTTTTCAATTCGTTTCATTTTCATTTTATAAACAATTGAAATAAAAATAAAAAATAAAAGGAAAATCTTGAGTGTGTTGTTTCAACAATTTTAGCCTTGACATTGTGGACTGTTTGTTCACTGGTTTGTTCCATCGTCTAGCGGTTTAAAAAAGAATTGTGGAACACTTATGACCATTTGATTTAAAAAAAAAACTGTTGTTACTATAGTCACAGTACAGGCCATGTCGTTAATCTGACTGAACAAAATTTATTACTCAGCTGGATGACGTCGAAACACGTTATAGACCTCGTTGAAACGATGAATGACGTCTAGTGAGTTGTTCAGTCCATAAGCAGTACGGTGATTGGATCGGCGGAAGAACTCGCGTTGACGTGTGACACGAGACGGTGTGTTGAAACGAAGTTGTTCAAAAAAAAATCGCACAGTCGATGTAGTCAGACAGGTCATCAAAAAAGAGCACACATTGTAGAAACACTTGTTTTTCGACAGTGTTGCAAGATCAATCAACATACAACGGCTTTCAAATCAGGACAGGTTCGTCCTTTCCCTCCAGTTAAGATCTCGAAGAGCAAATCGAATAAATTATTTTTGAACTCGTTCGATCCTAGTGATGTGAACTGCATGTAATGGAGCCCAAACTAGCACCGCATATTCCAAGAGACTGCACACAAGTGAGCAATATACTGCCTTTAGGCTATAGACATTATGAAGTGTTTTGTGTTTCGTTTCACAAAGCCCAGTATAGAATTCGTTTTAGCCGTTACAACAGCCATGTGCTCTACAAACCATAGTTTGCTGTCAACAAGAGTCCCCAAATCTTTAACGGTGCTTGCACGTTTCAGATCAGAAGTTGCCATTTTGTACCTAAATAAAATCAGTGTACGTGATCGACTGAAAGAAATCACACAACAGTTTTTGAGATTAGCTTCCATCCCATTCGAGTAGCATGCCATGCACCAATCTAAAGGGTGATACGGTCAAAATTTGGTCAAGGGAAAACGCGTGTAAATCGGTGAAATCGTTTATTTAAAAAATCAAATTAAATTTCTTTTTCAAGTTCAATTAGTATAAAATTCAGGAAAAATATTCAGTTAGGCTTCCGCTTTTCCAAATCCGAATTGCCGGGCCTTACGCTTGACCCCTGCCATCAGATTTTGTACAGCCACCTTGTCCATCTTCTTCGCCGCAGAAAGCCAGTTTGCCTTGAACTGCTGCTCGTCCTTACCAGTTTTTTTGGTCTTCTTTAGGTTCCGCTTGACAATAGCCCAGTATTTCTCAATTGGGCGGAGCTCTGGCGTGTTGGGAGGGTTCTTGTCCTTGGGAACCACCTGCACGTTGTTGGCGGCGTACCACTCCATGGCCTTTTTACCGTAATGGCAAGATGCCAAATCCGGCCAAAACAGTACGGAACAACCGTGTTTCTTCAGGAAAGGCAGCAGACGTTTATTCAAACACTCTTTCACGTAAATTTCTTGGTTGACAGTCCCGAAAACTATGAAAATGCTGCTTTTCAAGCCACAGGTACAGATGGCTTGCCAAACAAGATATTTCTTTGCGAACTTTGACATTTTCGTGTGCTTGAAAATATCTGCTACCTTTCCCCTTCCTTTTGCCGTATAAAACTCCTGTCCCGAAAGCTGCTTGTAGTCGGCTTTGACGTAGGTTTCGTCGTCCATTACCACGCAGTCAAACTTCGTCAGCATCGTCGTGTACAGCCTCCGGGATCGCGCTTTGGCCGTCGTATTTTGTTTATCATCGCGATTTGGAGTCACTACCTTCTTGTAAGTCGATAGTCCGGCTCGTTTTTTGGCTCGATGCACGGTTGTAGACGATACACCCAGCTTATTTGCGGCATCTCGGAGAGATAGGTTAGGGTTTCGCTTGAAACTACCGGCAACTCTCTTTGTCGTCTCAGCGGCTTCCGGTTTTCGATTTCCCCCCGATCCAGACTTCCTGGCTGTCGACAAACGTTCCCCAAACACTTTAATTACATTTGTAACGGTTGATTTGGCAACTTTTAGCGATTTTGCCAACTTTGCGTGCGAGTAGCTCGGATTTTCGCGATGCGCGAGCAAAATTTTGAAACGCTGCTCTTCTTGCTTGGACGGCATTTTGACAACTGAAGAGTGAATTCCAAAATCAAAATAGGAGCAACATTCTACACACACACACCTTCAAAATGAGGGGTGTTCAGGTTTTTTAAATGCAAAATTGAAAGAAATACGTCAAGTTGATATTGACCAAATTTTGACCGTATCGCCCTTTAGCTGCACATCGATGTCATCGATGATTAAGCGATCAACAGTCTACCAACATCATAATTACACGGTAAAACTTGAGGTCCTTATCATATAAAGATTTTGGGGATTTTAGCTTCAAAGAGAAGTCCTTAATGAACAGAACAAACAGCAGAAGTCTTAAAATGTTGCCTTGAGGCCCTCCAGAGCGAATCTGACAAGGAGCAGAGCAGAACTCGCCAACTTTCACAGTAGAACTGCGTCCAGTAAGGTAAGACAGAATCCATTGAGTCAGCCATTCCGGAAATCCAATCCTATTAAATTTTTCGACTGCAAGGATATGTGAACCCTTGTCAAAGGCCTAAACAAAATCGGCGTACACAACGTCATTTTTCCAGTTTATCACCTGATGTTGATACATAGCTTTACAAGTTGATTGTGGTTGAGCGTTGTTTCATGAAGCCGTGTTGATCAGTAGAGAAAATACATTTTGCAGACTGGTATAGTACATCATGCACCACGCTTTCGAAGACCTTCAGCAAACAGCTAAGAATGGAGATTCCACGGTTACTCTGTACATCGTTGAGCGAGCCAGATTTATGAATTATTGTGATTAGTGCAATCTTCTATGTGGTGGGAATGCACTCCTCGGAAATAGAACGGTTAAACAAAATGCTTGCAGGCAAAGTTAGAGAGCTCGCACAATGTTTGATGAAAAACTAAAGAGTGAGTTATGCCAGTGACATAACTGCAAAGATGACGTAGGAATTTTTATTGATGTGAAGAGATTGGTTTGATCGAATTAATAAATTTTACCAAATAGTATACTTTATATCAGAATAAGCATAGTATACTGTATACACTACCAGTCATAAGAACGGACTCGCTTCTAAAAGTATTGCAACACTCAGTTGAATATTGCATCATCCCCCAAAAAGTTTAGCATCACCTAAATACAAGTACATTCATGATGCTATATTTCGATACCCTTAATATCTGCAAAGGTGCGGTCTTGAGCAAAGTTGTTCAAAAGGTCAATGGCATTCAAAAGATGGAACGTTTTGTTTGGAATTTTACCGCTACATGGCACTAGTGAGCATGGAAAATTAAACATTTTCAACTTGTTCTATCTCGTGATTCTGATAAGATGGAAAGTTTAAGTCTCCGGCAAAGTTGTTCAGAAGATCAATGGCATTCGAAAAGAGGACCTTTCTTCGGAATTTCACCGCTACGTGGCCCTAGTGAGCAACGAAAATTGAGCATTTTCATCTTGTTCGATCTCGTGATTCTGATAAGATGGAAAGTTCTAGTCTTCAGCAAAGTTGTTCAGAAGGTCAATGACATTCGAAAAGTGGACCATTTTGTTTGCAATTTCACCGCTACGTGGTACTAGTGAGCATTGGAAATTAAGATTTTCAACTTGTTCTACCTCGTGATTCTGAAAAGATGGAAAGTTCTAGTCTTCGGCAAAGCTATTCAGAAGAAACAAAGTTGTTCAGAAGAGTCAAATTGTTGACATCCGGACGGTGAAGAAGGGGAGTGGCAAAAGAATGAGTTTACTTAAGTTTTGTTCTATGAGAAGTTGTTTATTTCAAACATCAAAGAAAAAAATCAAGCTGAAAGGTATTACATTCTATGTAGCAAAATGTGCCGTAGGAAAATTTGAAGTTTGTTGTATTTTTTTTTAATCAGTTCGTTTATTTATTAGGCTCAGGCGTGTGTAACACTTTGCGGAGCCGATATTCAATATTGTAGTTAACAATTTTTCTTTTTCGATTTTAGTAAAGTGGGGTGCCAATTACTCGTGGCTAGCTCGAGGTTAATGGGTCACATTATTGTTTGGAAGGGGCTAGGCAGGTAACTTATTTCAGGTATTTGTTGCTGCTTATGGTTGCGACATCTACCAGATCCTCGGTCTCTGTAGTCCCTCACAGGAACTAAGCTGAAGATGGGTGACCACAGCTTGCTGGGCAGGTACAAGTAGCACGGAAACAAAAGGATAATATAACTGGGACACAATGGCAGGGAATTTACTAGAGTGAAAGGGAGGGGGTGATTACATTACACTCTTAGATCAGACAAACAAAGAAATTCGTAAATCGCTTGCATGTAGGGAAGATCACGCATTCCCAAAACATCTCTTACCTCGCGGAAGGGTTGTCTACCTCGGGCCACTAGGGTATTCAATAGTCGTTTTCTGGAGGCATCATTATCCGGACAATGCCAAACTGCGTGAGCGATGTCATCATAACCGTCCGGATGTCCTTATGACCTCACGAGGCATATTGATTGACAACATTTTGCATCGGCGGTAACCCTTGGTATTGATTCTACCGATCCTCTTCCACCATTAAAAGAGTATCGTTTCCTTTCCGACCTGATGTACAAAAGTGCATTAGAAGCTCACAAAAGACGTGTTCCAAGTGCATCCCTCAAAAGAAGACCCGCCACCCCTGGATGGGATGATGAATGAACTAAGTTGTATCTTGAGAAATCCGATGCGTTTAAAGATTATCGTAGACATGAAACATGT
Source organism: Aedes koreicus (assembly GCA_024533555.2). NCBI lineage: Eukaryota > Metazoa > Arthropoda > Insecta > Diptera > Culicidae > Aedes > Aedes koreicus. The sequence continues at coordinate 421,753 of JAHHFK020002446.1, read as the reverse complement.
GAGCTTTTTGATAAGTACCTCATGCTTGAAAAAAAGCTTAAAAACTTACTCAAAGCAAAGAAACGCAATTACTGGCGTTCGTTTATAGAAGGACTATCTAGAGAAACCTCGATGACAACGCTTTGGAGAAAGGCTCGTTACATGCGAAACCGCTCATCCTCCAATGAGAGTGAAGAATACTCCATGCAATGGATATTCGACTTCGCTAAAAAGGTTTGTCCAGACTCTGTCCCAACACAACCGAATTTACGGGATACTACCCGAAACAACGGTTCTCTGGCCGAACCATTCACAATGTTGGAATTTTCAATAGCACTTCTTTCATCGAATAACTCTGCTCCGGGAAGCGATATGATTAAATTCAACCTTCTAAAAAATCTTCCTGATATCGCTAAAAGACGATTACTTAACCTGTATAACACTCTCGTGGAATTAAATATAGTTCCACCCGCATGGAGGCAGGTTAAAGTTATAGCTACAAAAAAGGTGTGGAGAGCCAATTGGGCGGAGTACGATACTCGCAAGTTGCACCGTTTGTCGCAGCAAAAAATGGCAGAAAAGGCATGGAAACGGAGGAATCAACGAAAAAAAGCGTACAGCAACAACAACAATACATGCAACGTAAAATTCGATAGTCCACACAACAAAAGCTGCAATGCTAATTACCGTAGTGCCAACCACATTAAACCCCACCCATAATAAAAAAAAAAAATAACCCCCCCCCCCCCCAGAACCCCCCCCCCCCGCCAAAAACCGTTTCCCCCGCCCCCCCCCAACCAACCAACCCATCAATTTTCAAAAAGGTGAAATACTATACCCGCCGGGCTATGCATCATCACAACCGCACCCGACCAACTGGATGGCTCCGATGACCTCATCAACAACTCCGTGCGAGGCGTGTGTCTCTAGGCATTCGTGTTTTCTCGGGAATTGACGGACCCCTTGGAGGAGGACCATATTTTTAACGCGCTCGACGATCCAACCCAGGACTTGACGTCTTCTCGTAATCAAGGAGAGGTAATCAGTTTTAATAATAATAATATTAGTTTTCCGACTGACACGGAGGTGCTTGAGAATGGCTCAATAGTAAGTAGGGCTGACGAACTACCACTAATTTCTTCAGAATCATGTGCTACTGAGATTCTGGTGTATTGCCAAAATTTTAATCGTATGAGTGGCGCATTAAAGATGAGTCAAATTCATAAAAACGTATTAAGTTCTTCATTTTCGGTAATTTTGGGTACCGAAACTAGTTGGAATGAGAGCATTAAAAGTGAAGAAATTTTTGGTAGTAATTATAATGTATTCAGAGATGACCGTGACTTACTCTTAACTCAAAGACTGTCTGGTGGAGGAGTTCTCGTTGCGATATCCTCAAAGTATAATTCTGAACTTATTGTTTCATCCAAATTTAAGGAATTTAATCATGTATGGGTTAAAACACATATTGCGGATGAGACCCATGTTTTTGTCACAGTGTACTTTCCACCTGACAAAGCTTGCATGGCATCATATGAAATATTTTTTCAAACCGCTGAAGCAATCGTATCTCGTTTCCCTCCTGAATTCAAAGTTCATATATATGGTGATTTCAATCAGCGCCATGTCGATTTTATTCCTGATTCTGATAATGAGAGTATTTTACTTCCTGTCGTTGGTGATAACGAAACACTGCAATTTATTTTTGAGAAAATTGCGGTTTTAGGGTTCAACCAAATAAACCACGTAAAAAATCAACAAAATTGTTACTTAGATTTTTTATTAACGAACATACATGAAGACTTCTGTGTTAGTGAATCTCTTTCTCCTTTATGGAAAAATGAAGCTTTTCACACTGCTATAGAGTTTTCAGTTTTCGTACCTAATAACGTTAATCCCAACGATTGCTATTACGAGAATACCTTCGACTTTAACAAGGCTAACTATGACAATATAAGACAAAAATTGAATAATGTAAATTGGCAAACAGTTCTTAACAATGAAGCAAATGTTGAATACGCAGTGGAGATTTTCTATAAAATCTTGTTAGAGATCATTCAGGAGGATGTTCCACGCACGAGAAGGCGACGAAATTATAACTCAAAAAATCCAGTCTGGTTCAATAAACAAATCATCAATCTAAAAAATCGGAAACAGAAGGCTCATAAAACGTATAGAAAATACAATAATCAAGCTAATTTAGATACATATATGAACATTTGTGCTCAACTTAATTGCGCTATTTCTGCTGCACTTAATGCGTACAACACGAAAATGGAAAATGAAATCAAGTCATGTCCAAAAAATTTTTTCAACTATGTAAAAACTAAACTAAAATCTGGTAGCTTCCCATCAAAAATGACTTTGGATGAAAGCGAAGGCGATAATGCAGAAGATATTTGTAATCTTTTCGCGACATTTTTTCAAGAAACTTACTCTAAGTTTTCGGATAGTGATCGTGATTTTGAATACTTTTCATACTTTCCTAATTGTTCAAATAATGTAGTTGTTAGTCAAATACATGACCATGACATTTTGTCAGGTCTCCAAGACTTGGATGCCTCTAAAGGTCCCGGGCCAGATGGAATTCCGCCAATATTTATGAAAAATTTGGCAGTTGAGCTTACATCCCCTTTATTTTGGTTGTTCAATAAGTCACTTGCTTCCGGTAAATTCCCTGCAGAATGGAAAAAATCTTTCTTAATCCCAATATACAAATCTGGCAGAAAATCCGATATTCGAAATTATCGTGGAATTGCAATAATATCGTGCATCCCAAAACTTTTCGAATCAATTATAAACAAAAATATGTTTAATCAAGTCAAGCATAAAATAACGAATGCACAGCACGGCTTTTTCAAGGGACGTTCCACCACTACAAACCTTCTCGAATTTGTTGATTACTCATTGAAAGCAATGGATAAAGGTTATTACATAGAAGCTCTTTATACAGACTTCAGCAAAGCGTTTGATAAACTTGACATTTCTATGTTGATATTCAAGCTTGAAAAAATAGGAATTGAGTTAAGACTCCTCACTTGGATTAAGTCGTATTTAACTGATCGCCAGCAAATAGTTAGATTCAATGATAAAAAATCAAATCCTATTAAAGTCACGTCAGGTGTTCCTCAAGGTTCACATTTAGGTCCACTTCTTTTTATCTTATATGTTAACGATATATCTTTTATTTTAAAAAATCTAAGAGTTCTTATATATGCTGACGATATGAAACTGTTTTATGAAATAAGAAATGATGATGATATAAATGTATTTCAGAATGAAATCCAGGTCTTTTATATATGGTGTTGTAAAAGCTTGTTGGAATTAAATGTAAAAAAATGTAATCTTATAACTTATAGTCGAAAACGAAGCACACCAAGTATTGCAGTATCTTTAGGAAATCAAAATATTAAAAAATGTGATAAAATAAGAGATTTAGGAATAATTTTAGATACCAAATTGACATTTGTGGATCATTATAACACATTAATTCATAGAGCAAGCAACATGCTTAATTTCATAAAACGTTTTGGCCACAACTTCCAAGACCCTTACACAATCAAATCATTATATATTTCCTTTGTGAGGTCAATATTAGAATACTGCAGTGTTGTTTGGTCACCTCATATAAAAAAGCACGATGAGCGTATAGAGTCAATTCAAAAGCAGTTTTTATTATACGCACTACGTAGGTTAGGATGGACACAATTTCCCCTCCCTTCATATGAAGCACGTTGCTTGTTGATCAACATTCAATCATTGAAAGAGCGTCGAGATTATGCTATGGTCTCATTTGTTAACGACCTCGTTTCGCAACGAATAGAATCAACTGAATTATTGTCAAAATTAAACTTTTATGTACCTACTCGACAACTACGTAATCGAAATTTGTTTGCTTTAGATCACCATCGTACAAATTATACTAAATTCGGACCATTAAATCAGATGATGAATGCTTATAATCAACATAGTGAAATGATTGACCTTAGTATGCCTCGTACAAAATTGAAAAAATATTTCAATACATTAAGTAATTATAGGATATAAGAACATAAATGTAGTCTACGATTGATTGTTTGACGAAATAAATAAATAAATAAATATTCAAAAGCCTGGGAAACCAGCGTCTGATTACAATTCTTACAATTCTCTATGCTATCATGTTTAAGGAAATTGTTAGAAAAAATGATCCTTTCAAGACTTGACCGTTGGGTTGAATCAAACAACCTACTATCAAATACGAAATTTGGTTTCAGAAAGAGCAAAGGAACAAACGATTGTTTAGCGTTGCTTTCATCTGATATACAACTGGCCTTTGCACACAAGGAGCAATTGGCTTCAGTATTTCTGGATATTAAGGGCGCATTTGATTCAGTTTCCATAGATATACTGGCAGATAGTCTGCACAGTAGTGGATTACCAGGAATTTTAAATAACTTTTTGTATAATTTACTGTCATAAAAACAAATGACCTTTAATCTAGGTCAACTGACCACTTCCAGAATTAACGGCATGGGCTTACCCCAAGGCTCATGTTTAAGTCCCTTGCTTTATAATTTTTATGTTAAAGATATTGATAACTGCTTGAAAAATAGATGCACGCTAAGACAACTTGCAGACGATGCTGTGATCTCCTTTAGAGGTCCACGTGCGGAAATCTTGCAAAGACCATTGCAAAATTCCCTAGATAATCTGTCCATCTGGGCCAGAAATTTGGGGCTCGAGTTTTCACCGCATAAAACCGAATTGGTAGTGCTTACTAGAAAGCGGTTCTCTGCCCAACTGCGTCTCAAGCTGTTGGGAAGAGACATTACCCAATCTTTGACCTTCAAATACCTTGGAGTCATGTTTGATTCAAAATGCACTTGGAGTAATCACTTTGCGTATTTAAAACAGAAATGTCAACAAAGGATCAATTTTCTAAGATCAATATCCGGGACATGTTGGGGTGCTCACCCGGAAGACCTTATTAAACTCTATAAAACAACTACTCTTTCAGTTCTCGAATATGGCTCTTTTTGTTTCCTCTCGGCAAGAAATAGCCATCAAATTGGAACGCATTCAATATCGTTGTCTACGTATTGCCCTTGGCTGTATGCATTCAACGCATAATATGAGCCTGGAGGTTCTGGCAGGAGTAAAACCCTTACAGTACCGCTTCTGGGAGCTCTCATCTAGAATACTGATCAAGTGTGGAATCAGTAACAACCTTGTGATTGAAAACTTCGAAGAAATGCTCGAATTGAGTACCCAGTCAAGATTCTTACGAATCTTTATTAACTATATGTCATCCGATATTAGTCTTCCATGCTATAACCCTCCTAGTGTACGCTTTCCTTATCACAGTTCCTCCATTGATTATGATCTCTCCATGAAACAGGCTATTCTAGGAGTTCCAGATCAACTTCGACCTATTTTAATTCCCCATATTTTCATCGAAAAGTACCAACATGTCAATTGTAATAGAAGAATTTTCACTGATGGGTCGCGCATTGATGGATCCAATGGTTTACAATGAATACTCATCTGCCTTCCGGAAACTTCAGGAACCTTGTTCCGTATATGTTGCTGAGCTGGCAGCTATCAATTTCGCATTGGGGATTATTTCCGACATGCCCATAGACCATTATTTCATCTTCTCGGATAGTCTCAGTTCTATTGAGGCCCTCCAGTCGATGAAAACAGTGAAGCACTCATCTTACTTTCTTTCAAAAATAAGGGAGCAGATGTGTGCGTTGGTCGAAAGATCATTTAGAATTACCTTTGCATGGGTCCCCTCACATTGCTCAATTCCAGGCAATGAGAAGGCGGACTCTCTAGCAAAGGTGGGCGCACAAGAAGGCGAGATTTTTGAAAGAAGAATTTCACATGATGAATTTTTCCCATTAGTACGTCAGAGTTCTCTTCAAAGTTGGCAAAACGATTGGACAAGTAATTCTCTTGGGCGGTGGTTACATTTCATTATTCGTAATGTTTCGTCGAGATCGTGGTTCAAAGGTCTGGATGTAAGTCGCGGTTTCATTCGTGTGATGTCAAGACTTATGTCCAACCACTACTCGCTAGACGCACATCTCTACAGAATTAACCTCGTCGATAGCAACATATATAGGTGCGGAACCGGTTATGATGACATCGCTCACGCAGTTTGGCATTGCCCGGATAATGATGCCTCCAGAGCACGATTATTGAATACCCTAGTGGCCCGAGGTAGACAACCCTTCTGCGAGGTAAGAGATGTTTTGGGAATGCGTGATCTTCCCTACATGCAAGCGATTTACGAATTTCTTTGTTTGTCTGATCTAAGAGTGTAATGTCATCACCACCTCCCTTTCACTCTAGTAAATTCCCTGCCATTGTGTCCCAGTTATATTATCCTTTTGTTTCCGTGCTACTTGTACCTGCCCAGCAAGCTGTGGTCACCCATCTGCAGCTTAGTTCCTGTAAGGGACTACAGGGACCGAGGATCTGGTAGATGTCGCAACCATGAGCAGCAACAAATACCTGAAATAAGTTACCTGCCTAGCCCCTTCCAAACAATAATGTGACCCATTAACCTCGAGCTAGCCACGAGTAATTGGCACCCCACTTTACTAAAATCGAAAATGAAAAATTGTTAACTACAATATTGAATATCGGCTCCGCAAAGTGTTACACACGCCAGAGCCTAATAAATAAACGAACTGATTAAAAAAAATACAACAAACTTCAAATTTTCCTACGGCACATTTTGCTACATAGAATGTATTACCTTTGAGCTTGATTTTTTTCTTTGATGTTTGAAATAAACAACTTCTCATAGAACAAAACTTAAGTAAACTCATTCTTTTGCCACTCCCCTTCTTCTCCGTCCGGATGTCCTTATGACCTCACGAGGCATATCACATATCGAGGTCATAAGGAACATGGATTGACTGGTGTTTTTTATTACAACTATTTGTGATTGAGATAATAATTGGTAAGTGATCACTGTGATAAGTAAGTGATCGTCGCATAAGTCATAGAAAATACCCGCTCTGTTGTCATCGTATTGTTCGCCCCAAGCAGTACCGTGGGAGTTTAGATCGCCCAGAATAAGAACTGGAGATGGAAGTAATGTAATTGAACTCCAAAGTTGACGGCGGTTTATTGATGCCCTCGGATGGACATAGACGGAAGCTATGCAAAGATCTTTATTCCTTACATTTATTTGGCAAGCGACGATTTCAATGCCTGAGATTATTGGGAGTGTGGTTATTGGGAGTGAGATTTTATAGAAGGGGTAGCACTTTTTGATCCCCAGAAGTACGCCACCATATGAATCATCTCGGTCCAGGCGAATAATGTTAGAATCGTGGAAGTTTAATTCATCTTCGGATGAAAGCCATGTTTCACAGAGAGCAGATATATCACAATCAGAATTGTGAATCAAATACTTGAACGAGTCTAATTTAGGTATTAGACTACGACAGTTCCATTGTAATACGGTGATCATATCCTGATCCTCACTCGACGAATTATTCATCGAAAGATATGAATTCACCAATGAGGGGCCATGATACAGTCAATTGCTTGAAGTAGTTTCCAACTATAGGAATAAGCAGGTCAATAATTCCTCGGAGCGGTGAAGCATCCGAAAGGCCAAGAGCATTTAAAATGTTATCCACAATGTCCCTAAAATTAATCTTACCTCCCTTGGACTGGATTTTCTTAGAATTGCGAGAAGACGTAGTTTTTGGTTTTGGCAACCTCTTACGGTTACTGTTATTAGGTAGCGGCGGGTTGGTATAGCTACAGCTAGGAACGGATGCATCAGCTATTACCGGTTTATTCGGTTTTTTTAAATTGACCCCCTCTACCTCCAATTTTTTGCAAGCTTTTGAGAGTAGGTTTTATTTGTTTCCGGCGCACACCCGGAGAACTAGTAGGCTTTCTTTTACCGGGGGCGTGTACCTCCAGAAATCCATTTTCATCGGCTTCGTCAGAGTCCAGTTCATCGGAAGACAAAATCAAAAAAGGATTTTCATTTTGAGCGGCTGATACAGACGATGCCGACGCTCCGTTTTGCGACTTTAACATTTCTGCATACGTCTGCTTGGAGCGTTCTTGTATGGAACGTCTCACGTTACCAGTGCGCTTCTTGTACACGGGGCAGTTCTGCAAATCATGGAGAGGCTCTTTGCCACAGTAAGCACACTTGGTTGCTTCCTGTTGGCAAGCATCCTCTAGATGCCTTTGGCCGCATTTGCCACAACGGGGCTTGTTGTCGCAAAAAGTAGCCGTATGACCCAACTGTTTGCACTTGGTACAATTAAATACCCTTGGTACACAAAGGCGCACTGGGAAAACAACTTTATCAATTTCAACAAATTTTGGGAGAATTGATCCGGCGAAGGTCACTTGTAGCGAGTCCGACGGTGAATACGTCTTTTTTCCATCTACCATTGATTCTGCATGCAATTGTTTGCATTCCAGAATCTCAATGGTAGACGAAGCAGAATCAAGAAGTCGCCCCTTACCTTCCATAACGTCTTCACACGTCAGGCTCGCTGCAGAAACCACACCGTCTATCTCCACATCTCGAGATGGGATGTAGACTTAGTACTCAACATTATTACCTTCGTCACTGGCAATTTCATTTGCAATTTTATACGTAGGTGCAGTGACACGCAGTTTGTTTCGGTTGACCTGATGAAATTCGGTCCCCGGATAACGACGCGTCAAATTTCTTTTTATGCCCAAAAAGTCTAGGGCTTTCACTTTCTGCCGAAAGTAGACAACCCAAGGAGAGGCAGAAGACGGCTGATAACAGCGTGCCCTAAAAACATCTTTGGGAGGCAAGTCGCGCCCCTTAGAATCATCCATGAAAAGACAAATTCAGGGACAAAAAAAAACCAAAAATTAAATAAAACAAAATAAAAATCTGATGATTTTTTTTTGAACCACCCTATGCAGAACGATATTTTTTTGAATCACCCTATGCAGAAAGATTTACTATATGGGAGAGAGATACACAACATACTAGCAGATGAGGAAACAAAAAACAAATGTGCTACTTGCCGTTTGCCGGTATGGCACCTTCTGCGGTTCTTCGCAAACAAAGCACCGCTTGCTGACCGGCAGTGGATGGAGCGATGACCTTCCTTGCTGCGATGGTGCTTATGGGGTACACTTTCCCCCCTCGGGTGTTTGACGATGGTACAGGCTGGACAGATCATCCGTCGGGCTCGGCCGGGAATGTCTGCTTCCCTAATGGCCAATTTGTAGCCTGCCCGAACGATCCGACTCTTAAGGTGTGTGGCTTAAGCGCCACTCCTGAAAGGAGACCACACGCCCAATGTATGTTTGCCCGGTTGAGACTCTCCTAAAGGCGAATCCATTTAAATAAAATCATTGGATCAGACCAGCTGGCTTGCAACATAAAACAACCAAGCGGACAACCCTAACGTCGTACGCCACCACATTCACGATAGTCACTCAGAGACCGCGGAGAGAGCCGCTCATACTCAAACCTCTATTTAACAGAGATTCCTTTCCATCATAGGTAGTCTCGACACCCGCCACTAGACGTCGCACCGATCTTCAAGCGGACTTTCTCTCCCCAACATACAAATTCAAACACGAGAGAACGGAATCACCAAACTAAAACGAGGACGCGAAGTGACGGAAAATATCTTCATTGATTAAATAGCTTTTGTAGCGCTAACACAGACATTTATTGTTGTATTGTAATTATCACATTGCATTATAGTGTTTATTCATCCCTCTCTCCTTCTGTGTGCGATTATTCTCACTCTCTCTAAACTAACCTAGCGTGCTCAAGTGCTTGTGTTCTACTAGCTGATGTGTGACGTCACAGAACCGGCAACGCAGCTCCTTGCGAGTCTGTGCCCCTGCGACAAACTGAATTTTAGGCGGCGTCAGAAATGGCCTACATTCACGAGACCGGAAAGCGTGGCACGGAACTCGGAACTAATAATAACGCATGGCTATCTTCAGTCTTAGACTGGCAAAAAATCACTCCGTGGCACCCTCACCGGACGCCACACTCCAAAGTAATGAAGGGCTTGACTCACCAGCTGTTGTTGGCTTACGATCGATGACCTGTCGACGGGTTCGATGATCTCGATCGACGATGTGCTCAATGGCGATCAATGGTGAATTGGCGAATGGAATGGCGCCAAGTGCTATGGCGATTCGCGCGCCACTTCGATGGCGGTTACTTTGCCGTACCGGTATGTTGACGAACCGGCGTGGAACTATCCACCGGAGATCCCCTCGTGTCTCCTCGAACCGATGTGTTGTTGGATCGGTTCGCTTCCGGCGGGTTGACGGTGGCCGGGAAAATCCGTCCGGCGGGGAGAAGCGACTGCGTTTTCAGTGCGTATCAACGGCTGCGAATTGAAAAGAAGTGACTGTACTAGTTTTTAGCTTTTTCCTAATCGCACAAACTTTGTTACACACAATTCGTTTTCCCTAATTTTTTTTAAACAAGAAAAACGATCACGAGCAAACGCGCACACTTCAAATTCGTTGAGATGTCACGGACAGAATGAACGAGACCGTGAATCCTCAGATTAAAGTTAGCAAACTCGGACAAACCGGAAGTCTGCCTTTTCCCGGGACCCTTCGTGTCCTATCGTGAAACTGGACATACAACGATACTTGTCTCGTTTAGTTGACCAGCCGTTCCTTTCCTTTTTTAACTATAATTTAAATGCCCGCCTTAGGAAAGATTTCATGCGAATGCTTGTGTTTACCTACTGCCAACCTTATGGAACTAAAATTCAAATTTCTTAGATCTAATTGATTATATACAAAAGTGTACAAATTTCCTGATCGCTACATCACACCAGGCACGGTTTTACGAAAATTTGGTTTAAGGCGTTAAACCAAATTTTCGTAATGGAAAATTTTACAATATATACGACAAAAAAAAAAAATATTCGCCCATCCTTAAAAAAAAAAATATTTACAATCTTCTAACATTTATTGATCAAAATAACAATTAATTAAACTATCTATATACAACTTTGAAACTATAATTACAAAACTCGATTCCCACAAATGAAGAAATGCCGTTTGACATTCCCAATGCAGATGTGAATACAACCCCAATAAAATCTCCTACATACAATCTTAGAACGGCTATACTTCTGACCTCTTTCAGTCTTTGCAGAAGCTCAATCATACAGAACACATAATTGATAAACAGACAGCCTGATAATCAATGAACATGAATCCACATCTGGTACACCTTGAGCAGAACGAACATCAATCCTATGTTATGTATGTTGAATTATTGCCTCTCTCAAATATGACCACATACAATGACCACGAAACTGGTTTACTCCAATTTTCATCTACACCAATCCTACTTGTTGGTAAACGTTTCTTATTGGAACTCACCGAAACTGTCATGTCTCACAGAGAACCACCAAACCTGCCGTCTGGTCTCAACGTCTCTGTGTGGGACAAGACGAAACATAATCTACAAAATTGAACCCACATTACATATTTGCACGCCTGACTCTGCTCCGGCTCTCGCTAATACACGTACACCAAAAACTTCATCAACTCTAACATTATCATCACGTTTCCAACACCTATGCTGATCTACGGCTCTACGGAAACATGCTCTAATGTAACATAAATATCTCCTAAAGTCTCTCACAGAGAATTTCTCTTCCGACACTCACGACACCCAGAAGTTGTACTCCCCTCTACTATGAGAAACGTCAAACTAAAAGGTAAACATTGCGAAGTGTAGTGGAAGTGAAAATTGAACTAAGTTTATAGGTAAATTTTCTAATGAAAACGATTGAAAAAAAGCGTTAAACCATACATAGTATACGGAATTTAAGGTACCGAACTGTGAGTAATATTTTTTTATTCTTTTATTTTTTCTAGGAAGTGATTGTGAAGCTGAATGACGGAGGCAACTCGATGATCGGAAAAACGAGTGACTCGTTTGTAACTGGCCGGGTTATTGGATTACGATCTCGTTTTGAAGACCACTTCGCCGGCCGGATGAGGCAGCTTCAACAAGATCGGATGGAAGGGAAGTATATTTCCAATGCTATATGTATCCCTTGAATGTAAACTAATATTATTATTTGTTATTATAGGTACTACTGGACGGAAGAAAGAAGAAGGCATGAAGGAAGACAAAAAAAACAACACAAAGAGGGTGGCGACCGGAAACTTAATTTTAACTGTGATATGTAATTTATATTGTGCAATTAAATCTCCTAATTTTAAGTACTAACATACATTTACGAACTATCATTGTGAACTCCATTACTAACATTATTTATGCTCATTTGAAACGTTCCCTTTTCGTCTCCATTTAAGCCAATTTAAAAATTTCCGATAGGGTGCACCCTTTTGCATTCAGCTATTGGGTAGTATTTCCTGGTGTTTTAAAAGCAGTGATTGAAGATGTTGTTGCTTTTACTCGATTGACTCGGGTTGCTCAACATCGTCTTTCCATACGGAAGACTTCCTGAGTCTGTTTCGATCAGCATCTGATTATCCCCAAATCAAACTCACGATTCCTACTTTCCATTGTTGGTACTGCTCATCATCACCCTACGGCTCCAAGCTTCTCTTAATAAGATCATCGCCAGGGAACTTCCCAGGGCTCTCTCTGAATTCCGGTCGAGGGGATCGCTTAAACCAACAACTGCTTCCATCAAGGGTTCTATTTCGAAAAGACCATTTTATTCCTCAATCCAACACATTGCAAAGCTGCTACTTGGACTGAGGAGTAGTCCAAGGATGCCCCTAGTAAATAAACGTTTTTGTAGGAGCGGCAACTGATTTGACAGTGCCGAGCTTTGCAATAGGGATTAAGTATGTTTTCACTGGAGCGGAGCTTCAACAGTGTAATGGTAACTCTTGGATGCTTTGCAAGAGTATCATAGCTGGAAAAAATCTTTTCAACCATTTTTTTATGAGACCCGGCTTAGCACTGGCTCTTTGTCACCTGTCTAAGACGGCTACATAGCTGAAAAAACCTAATTATCTCGTTACGGAGAGTCTGGCTTGGCAAGTTTTTTCAGAAACTTGCAGTGGAAAATACCAAGTCTTTTCCCATCCATACTCTCTAAGTCGTAACAATGCGAACCCACTACCCTCTTAACCACTGCTGGTATGTACTTCGGGGCAAGTTTTGCTGACACACCTTTCCCTTTGTCCGAAAGAATCGTGTTCTTCTTAAGGACATGTTCCCCGACTGAATAGGTTGGGCAATTTGAATTGGAACTGAGATTGTAGTAAGTTGAATGTTTTTGGTAAGCCGCTTTCAGGTTTTCTCTCACTTCCTGAAGCAACTTATCTTTCTGTTCCGGTTGAAGACCCGCATCATCTGCCACCGTTGTGTCACGCATCCTTCTGTATTCCCTGCCATCTGACACCTGATTTCTCCCAAACAGCAGAAAATACGGAGTGTATTTTGTTGTATTGTGAACCGAATTGCGGATAGCGTTCGCAATATGTTGTAAATTATTGGCCCACTCTTTATGATTGTTTTTGATGGTAGCACGGATGGCGGTCGTTATCACACGGTTAACCCTTTCCGTGTCATTAACCTGTGGGTGATAGCTCGGAGTTTTCCAATGGGACACGTGATACCGTTCGAGTATATCTTGGAATATTTTCGAAGTAAACTGCGTTCCGTTGTCGGTCAATACCACTTCAGGTACGCCGAACAACAAGAAAACGGTATTCTCGATAAAGTGACCCAGCGTTTCTGCCGTCGCTTCTCGGAACGGCTGAATCATCACGAACTTGCTGAAGAGATCTGTTACTACTAACAAGCAAGTGCTTCTTCCTTTTCCAGACGATGGTAGAGGACCCACATAATCCAATGCCAAGAACTGCCATGGATATTCCACCACTTTCTTTTGCTCTGCCATTGGAGGCGTAGTATTCTGGTTAGAGGCTTTGCTTGTCTGGCATTTCAAGCAGGTTTGACATAGTCGTTTTACCTCCGAACTCATTTTCGGCCACCAGAATCTCTGACGAATCGCTGCTAACGTTTTCTCGGGTCCCAAGTGAGCTTCTTCGTGTAATTTACGAACGATAGTTACCCCTGTCCGCTTCTGGGGGTACCTCTTCCAACAGATGCACTGTTAGCACGCAAAGAGGAGAGCTTCTTACAGCATTCAACTCTTCGCGAATGTCCGGCGCGGTACGCGTTCTCTCTCTTTTGCTTAGAACCGTGTTGTACTTGTCCTCCCTTTTAGTTGTAATCCGAGGCCTTCCACATCGGACGCGATTTTTATTAGAACGGTTTTCCATGAATCGTTTTATGCATCTCACAACGAAGGTTTGACTAACGCACATTCTTATTGCAGTGCGACGTGTCGCTGCACGCTGCTCAGGGCTGGATTCTTTTGAATTGATTCCTGAACGACGATTCATAGTGGTGGACTTGATCGAAAATGCCCCTCGTTGTTCGGAGGTCGCCGACTCGCCCGTGGTCTGCCTAGACGGGCTGAGGATTTTCCTCCAACGGTTCCGTGACGAATGATTTTTGACACTGTGGAGACGTTGAGCATCATTAGAGAGGCAATTTGGCACCTGGATTGTCCTGTTGCAGCCATTTGCAAGATTTGCGTTTGCTTGTTAGGCTCAACCCCGCTTCCATTTTACACTTCTCGATCGAAAATAGACCCTGTAGCTTCGAACCGTTTGACAATCAGAAAAACGGTGCTCTGGCTCAACTTAAGCTGAGCTGCTATCTCTCTCTCGTCGATAAACCTGTCTCATGTAATGTGACTACGGCTGATCGCTTTTCGGTGGAAATCCTTTTCCATTTCCGAGCTGTTTGTCTTTTTTTCAAAAGTGGACGTTTCTTGAATGCACGAGCATTTCTTTTTCCAGCGGCAGGCCGTGCCGATCTAACTCTGGTTACATGAGTTCCGGTTTTCCAATGGCGCTGAATTGCTCGCACTACAGCAGACTGGCTGATGTTTAAGGAACGTGCAATATTTCGAGTTGAAAAACCTTTGAAATGTAACGCAACAAAAGCGGATCGCGTCATGAGCTCTGTTTCAGCTTGCGCACCCATCGTGAAACCTGCCAGGCAAAAATGTGTGATTAAATTTTTATATTCACGCCCAAAAAATAAATAAAATACCACAGATTTCAAAGCTTCAATATTCTTCAAAAGCTTGCGGGTTGTGATGTCTTTAAAAAAGAAGCGGATTTTGATTTACTTCTGTTTTCTTTGAAGATCACTTAATTACTAATTTCCCAATCGCTGCATTTGATAAGCGTTTGCTGCGATTATTGTTTGCCCACCTGAGCAACTGTAGTTAGGTACTGATGACAGTGGTGTCGATACACCACAACTATCCCCCCTCTAAGTAGCGTGGCAGATGCTCTTATGACTCTACTGAGTAGAGCTTGTCAATCCCAGTCACATTTACTCATCTATGAGTGACTCCAATTTTGACGAAAGTTAGTCAAAAACGGGTTCAAAATTGAGTTAAAGTGTCCCACCGTGCATGTCCACTGTTTTCTCCCACCCGTTCTCTCCCCCCTGTCTCTGCATTCCTCAGCATTATGGTAAATTGAGAGTGAGTATTTAATTGACCGCCACAGTTTCTAATGCCTCTTCCGCATTGATTAAAAAATGTATAATTATTTGAATGTAAAGTCGCTCAGTTCCAAATCACTTGAATCAGACCTAAATCACTTGAATACCAGGTGAACCAGACCTCTTGAATGTGAAGTTAGTCAGTTCCAAATCACTTGAATGTGTGGTGAATCAGCGCTGAATCACTTGAATACGAAGTGAATCAGTCCTGACTAACTAAAATATGAAGTGAGTCAGCCTTGCATCACTTTATGAGGTGACCTTAATCACTTTAATATGAACTAAATCAGACCTGAATAATCAGAAATTAAGTGGATCTGACTTGAATCACTTGAATGCGTGGTGAGTCAGTCCTGAGTTACTTGAATTTGAGATGAATTCGTCTTGAATCACTTGAATATGAAGTGAATCAGCCTTGAATCACATGAATATGAAGTGAACCAGACATAAATCACTTGAATGCGTGGTGAAACAGTGCTAAATCAGTTAAATTTGGGGTGAGTCCTTCCTGAATCACTTGAATATGAAGTGAATCAAACCTGAAACACTTGAATGAGAAGTTCGTCAGTTCTAAATCACTCGACTTTGAGGTGAGTCAGACCTGTATCACTCGAATATTAAGTGAATCAGCCTTGAATCATTTAAATGTGAAGTAAACCAGACCTGAATCACTTGTATGTGATGTGAGTCAGTCCTGAATTAATTGAATATTAATTGAATATTGAGTGACTAGAAATGAATTCGATCTAAAGAAGGAATTATCACTTGAATGAGAAGTCACTCAGTCGTGAATCGCTTGGATACAAAGTAAATCAGGCCCAAATAGCCCCTTCTGTAAAGACATGAACTTTCTATCTTATCAGAATCACGAGGTAGAACAAGTTGGAAAAGCTCAATTTTCCATGCTAACTAGTGCCACGTAGCGGTGGAATCCGAAAAAAAGGTCCACCTTTCGAATACCATTGACCTTCTGAACAACTTTGCCGAAGACTAGAACTTTCCATCTTATCAGAATCATAAGATGGAACAAGATGAAAATGCTCAATTTTCCATGCCAACTAGCGCCACGTAGCGGTGAAATTCCAAACAAAACGGTCCACTTTTCGAATTCCATTGACCTTCTGAACAACTTTGCTGAAGACTAGAACTTTCCATCTTATCAGAATCTCGAGATAGAACAAGGTGAAAATACTCAATTTTCCATGCTCACTAGGGCCACGTAGTGGTGAAATTCCAAACAAAACGGTCCAATTTTCGAATGCCATTGATCTTCTGAACAACTTTGCTGAAGACTAGAACTTTCCATCTTATCAGAATCACGAGATAGAACAAGTTGAAAACGCTAAATTTTCCATGTTCATTAGCGCCACGTAGCGGTGAAACGTTCCACCTTTTGAATTTCATTGACCTTCAGAACAACTTTGCTCAAGACCGCACCTTTGCATATATTAAGGGTCTCGAGATAGAGGATCATCAAGGTGCCTGTATTTTTTTTAATTTTTTATTTTGAATCATTTATATGTAGAGGCTCAATTGAACCAACTTTACAGAGCCAAATTTTCATACTATTATATATCAGTTATCTTAAAACTAAAGTTAGAAGAACAGAACCGATTACTCCCGGCCGTCTCGAGGTTAATAGGAATAACAAATAAAGGATGGGTAGATGGGTGGGAATTTAAGGAATGGTTTACATAACACATTTATTTTTCATTCTTATTTGTCTAAAAGCTTATAACTATACCACTTTTGAGTATTCTTTTGACTTGAACATTTTCGAGAAAGAAAAAAAAAAACACACACACACAAACACAGATACAAAAAACTAAAACTAAACAAAAAGGTTAAACTAACTATAACCTAAGGTTAATGTTAGTTTAAAACACACATATAAGCTTCATAAACTCCAGATCACGTACCGCCAAAATATCTCGAACCGGTACATTGGGTTGTCTACCTCGAGCCAGAATGGAATCATAAAGCTCCGATCTGACTCCGCAATGCTCAGCACATGACCAAATAATGTGATCTGCGTCCTGGTAACCTTGTCCACATTCACAGAGATTGCTGTCGCTCAGCCCAACTCGGAATAAATGAGCGTTCAAAGAATAATGATTGGACATGAAGCGAGACATCACACGAATGAAGTCTCGACCCACATCCATTTCCCCAAACCAAGATTTATTCGACACCTTTAGGGTGATAGAATGTTGCCATCGCCCTAAATCTCTTTGACTCCATTTATACTGCCAGCTGACGAGTGACTAATGACGAAAAATAGGAAAAAATTCATCGAAGGCGATTTGTCGATTATAAATATCGCCTTCCATAACGCCCACCTTTGCAAGCGACTCCGCTTTCTCATTACCCAGAATTGAACAATGAGAAGGGACCCATACAAAGGTGATGATAAAATAACGCGAAGGTAAAGCACTTAGAAGCTCCTGAATTTTCATGAAAAAATACGAGGAGTGCTTAACCGGCCTTAAAGAGCGAATAGCCTCTATAGAACTGAGACTATCCGTGAAAATTAAATACTGAGCCGGTGTAAGTGAGGCTTTAATTTCTAGCGTTAAGTGTATTGCCGCTAATTCAGCGACATATACGGAATAAGGCGCTTGAAGTTTACGATTGGCGCTATAAATTTCATCAAATATACCAAAGCCGGCAGACTCCTCAATAAATGACCCATCAGTGAAGAACAATATAGTGGAATCAACTTGGCCAAACTTTGCAGCTTCAAAAAGGGGAAGCATTGCCAGAACTTTGATTTTAAGAGGGTCAGAAATTTAGGTACTTGAAGATACTTTCGACACTGTCATCAAATGAGAACAGCGCAGTTGAGGAAGGGGCTTCTGTTATTAAAATCAGGGCATCAGGGGTTTTGGATGTCCCCGGAAGAGATGGAAAGTCCTGGGTTTAGTTAATACTATGGAAACCAGGAGGAATTGTATTTTCCTATTTTTCACCTTTCCTTGAAATGGGCAGGCTCATTTCGGGCTTCTGTTCAGCAACTTTCCGTGGGCGGACGCGTCTTCGCTCCCTTGAAGCACCTTACGGAAAACTGAACGATGTTCCCTCTTCAGCCAAATCAAAGTCAGACTCGTCATCTGACAGAAGAGAAACGGGATTCGTATTCGCATTGGGTAATGGTGAGGCTTTTTTCACTATTTTTGCAAAAGATAATCTGGAACGCTGTTCAAGCGAGCGTTCTATTTTTTCCTCGCGTTGTTTGTACGCCAGGCACGACGAAAAAGTATGAGGAGGAGAACCCTTGCAGAAAGCGCATTTCGGTGTGCTGTCTCCACTGGCGTCATCCTCATGTTTCTCCCCGCAATTGGAGCAGCGTGCCGTATTGCCGCAATGGGAGGTCGTATGTCCCATCTGCTGACATTTTTGGCAGATCATGACTCGAGGTACCAACAACCGCACAGGTAGTCGAAGTTTTCCCAACTCGACGTATTGAGGAAGGGCCGAGCCAGAGAAGGTCACACGAAACGAGTCTGACGTTGCAGAGGGTTCTTAAATCGACCAACCCCTTGCTTCAGCAGGATCTCAGGGGTCAGACTTGTTTCGGAGATCACACCTTCAATTTCAATACCCCGAACTGGGATTTACACTCGATACTCGAGAGTAAAGAGTTGAGAGACAGCAATCACATTGGCCTGCTTAAGGCTGGACACAATGACCCGAATTTTATTTGGTCTGACCTTAATTATCTCGGTTACGGCCGAGAATCGTTTCGCCAGATCATTACTGATCTGATAAACGTTAAGAGGTGTCGTTTTGGGCTGAAAGAAAACCCATGGACCAGCTTAGCCATCTGGATATGCACGTGATCTGGTAACTTTATGAGCTACCTCATCATTTCACGCCATATATTATTCATCTTCCGACAAATAATCCATGGCTCGCTTGTGGGAGCTTATGACGCTCAACCACTAGCCCCATTATAAACAATCAAACACAGAAAAACAAACTAAAGCTAAACACACACACACACACACACACACACACACACACACACACACACACACACACACACGCGCGCGCGCGCGCGCGCACTCACTCAAAATTTAATTATAATGTACTCAGGAGAGACAGAAACAAAAACTTATCTTATATGTATCACTGATCTGGTGCAGCCGGGCGACGAATATGCTGCTGCTGCCGACCGACGATATGTGGTCGCGTGTACCGGTTAGAAAGGGGAGCTCAACGATGATGATGATGATGATGATGATGGTCGGTGGTAGTTGGCAGATGAACAAATCAACGTTAACACTTGATAGACTGCTGCTGGTGTGCGTAAACACGCAGAGATTAGATGCAAGATGGCTTGCCTCTTGCCAATTGCAATCAATTATTGTAACCGTAATTGCACTGCTTAAACTGAACTGTTCATCTTCATGTTAAAAAAAACTCGATTACAACTGCGGAGTAACACTATCGAGAAAAAAATCAATTGGTTTTGGAACCAAATAGATGTGAAACTCTTCCATGAAAGCAACGGAGCGCGGAAATAAAGAACTTCACTGTTTGCTTGTTCACTGGGTAATGTCAAATGTATTAACGTGATGGTAAACTTTTCGAGGTGATGCAATATTCAACTGAGTGTTGCAATACTTTTCCAAGCGAGTCCGTACTTATGACTGGTATTGTATGTATTAATGTATGTCAAAATGTAGAAGTATTTTAAAGAAACATTTTCCAACTTTTAAAAATCGACAGAAGTACAACCCATCATCTGATGAAATGGAGATTTTCCAATAGAAATTAAATATGTTTTTGATGATTTTTAAAATTGTTTGCTTAGCTTTTACAAGTAACTATTATTATGATGTTGTTTTTGAGAAGGAAATTATCTCTCATCACAAGTGAGGCTCTAGGAGTAGACGGCACTTTTTTTGCTAGAACAAAGTTGTTAAGAGAAAGTATTGATAGTTCCGTTAGCGCACGGCAGGCTGTGAAGATTGAATAGAAGTAGCTTTGAAAATTGAGCGGAGGGCATTGCGAGGTAGTATTTCGAAACAAGCACACAATCTTTTGCCAAGCATCCCCTGCGGGGTAGGTCAAGGCAGGAACGAATGCACCACCTTGAGTGGCAGTCAAGGTTTTGAACCAACAGGTGTGAGGTTATCTAGTATTGGTAATGGTACTTATTTGGGTATTGGCCGCTTAAAGACCCCAGACTTCGTTTTAACGTCCACAACTCTAACTAAACCGTCCGCCCCAGGGTACACTGAAACAACATGGCCTAATTTCCAGTCTTGGGGAGGGATATTTTGTTCTTTCAACAAGACAACTAAACCTGGTTTGACATTGACACGTTTTTGTGTCCACTTACTTTGAACTTGTAGCTCGGTCAAATACTCTTTAGATCACCTGGTCCAAAAATGTTCACGCAGTTGATAGACGTACTGCCAACGAGATAAACGATTGGGTGGAATTTGGTAATAAAATGGTTCGGGAACGGCAAGAAGTGGACGGCCGATCATCAGATGGGCGGGAGTTAGTACTTCGGGGTCGTGATGGTCATTGGAATGGGCGAATAAGGGTCTGGAACTCAAGATTGCCTCTATATGACATAAGAGAGTGTAAAGTTTGAAAATGGTTAAGGACGCAGATTGGTAAACCTTTTTGAGGACCGATTTCACGCTCTTCACTCCTGCCTCCCAAAGCCCACCAAATTGCGGGGAGCCAGGAGTTCGCCAAATAATCTCCTTGGTTTGGCAAAGCTTGAACAGTTTTTGCTGGGTAACTTCGGTCTGCTAAGAAAGCCTCGGTCGAAATATTTTCCACTTCTTCAAGGTGAATGTGTTTCGTCACCATACATACAAAAATGCAAATATATCCCTTAACTGGAGATGACTTCCTAGCCTAGTTTAACAACCTGACAGTTAACAGCTGGACTAACACAGTTGGCTTCATCTCTGGAATCTCATCGTCACTCGGAAGGTCTGGTACGTCAGCTTCGTACACCATGGAGCGCAGGAATCTCGGTCCCTTCAACCACATGTTGTTTCTGGCCAATTCAACGGCAGTTTGTCCTCGAGAAACTGCATCTGCGGGGTTATCTGACGTACGAACATATCTCCACGCAAATTGATCATTGGAAACAATCTCTGCCACTCGATTGACGAAAAACTCCTTCGTTGTATCGTTGAAGGACCATTTATGAAGGTGCATGCCTCCGGACTGAAACATTGCAATCAGCTGACACTGGATCTCCTTTGCTTCCTGGAATTGGTTGAAGCCAAACAGTACGTTGTCGACGTAACAGTTTTCCTCAATCACGAGAGCTGCCAACGGAAACCTTTCCTTCTCATCTCGTGCCAACTGTAGAAGGGCCTTTGTAGCTAGGAATGGGGCTGCTGCTGTTCCATATGTAACGTTGGTAAGATCTAACACACGAAGCTTGTCAGTAGGAGACTTTCACCAGAAAATTCGGTGCAGCGGAGTGTGCACAGATTCCAACACGAATTGTCGGAATATTTTACCGATCTGCACTTAGGACGTACTGAAACGTGCGGAATCGTAGAGTCATCTTTGATAGATCAGCTTGCACAGGGGGTCCTACCAACATCACATCATTTAAGGAAAGTCCATTGACCTTCGCAGAGGCGTCAAATACTTCGCGACATTTGGTTGTTGAGTTCGAAGGGCGGATAACAGCGTGGTGAGGACGATACCATTTTCTCAAACCTGGCGGATCGTTGAACTCTTGGATTTCCTTGTAGTGTTTGAGTGACTCGTATTCCTCAATGAGCGCATCATACTGCTTCTAAAAGATAGAATCTGTGAAGTGCCAAAGAGTGAGAATCGGCCAACTGCACAACACTGTCTCTCAAAGGTAGTTGAACCACGTAACGTCCGGTTTCGTCTCGAACGTATAGCTGATTCAGAGAATAGACCCTCACAGTAAGTTCCCCCTACTATCCAACCAAAGTGGGAATCATGCAGACCGGGTAGATTGTCAGATAACTTCATATAACCTGGTTTCAGAATGTCATAGAAATTAGCCATGCCAATAAGCATATCAATTATGTTCGCTTTATGGAAGGAAGAGTCTGCAAGGTGGATACCCGGTGGGATTCATCATTAACTACATCACTGACTCACTTCAGCCAAGAGTCAGAACTTCATGAAATCCTAGATGAAGTTAAATTTGTGGCTGCGGCTATTACAGCCCCTAAGTCAAATTCATCTCTTGTCACCCCACCCCAACAGAAAACTTTGGAGGAGGAATTAACAGAAAGTCTTCTAATCGAAAACAATACCGCATCTGAACAGTCATATCATCAACAGCAGCAGCAGCAACAACAACAACAACAACAACAACAACAACAACAACAACAACAACAACAACAACAACAACAACAACAACAACAACAACAGCTCATACAGACCACTACGAGTGACGTCATCGCTGACCTGTTTGCTGAACGTCGAGCCAAATTGTCTAAACTACGTGCCGAAGCTTCACCAAAAAATGACCCTCCTGTCTCTGGATGGCGTACTTTAGGGAATAAACGGTGCTGGAGGCAGGACTGGTCAGGATACGACATGAAGCTTAGCAATCGGCAGCTTCAAGAAAAAGCTGCTGATAAGGCCAGAGAAAGGAGGAAAAGAAGAAAACAACAACTCAAAAGAAGAAAACAACAACTCTTCCACATCATCAGTCATCAACCCGTAGAAAATGCTCAAAACAACATTCTACAAGAAGGCAATCGAACTTTGGGTACAGACAAAGAGCTACTGGCCTCAGCTAAAGCTCAATTGGCCGGTCCACCTTCTACCACAGCACTCTCGGCTTCAAAGTTTAGCTTCATACAGGGTGAAACAATAAACCCATACCTACCAGAAAAACAGAGCCAGCATTCACCCAATATCGTGTAAATAGTGGCTGAAAGTACTGCACTACTACTGCCTTCTAACAACCAACAACAGCAACAACAAGAACAACCACAGCCAGCAAACCAACAACAGCAACACCAACAACCACAGCCAGCAAACCAACGACAGCAACAACAACAACCACAGCCAGCGAACCAACAACATCCAGCAAATCAGCAACAACAGCAACAACAAAATCAAGATATCGAACTGCAGCAAAGCCAAAACATGCTGCCTCCAATTAGGAACACAGACAGGCAATTTGAACTTGACCTGATGCGGCCATCTATTGTACGCCATACTGAACAATCGGCGGAAGGGGACGGACGTTTTTTGCGGGCCAGACTACGCGACCCAAGAATAATGAAAATCGTCCGCCTATACCTTGCCTATATGAAGGACCAGCCTGCTACAGTCTGCGTAGAAGGAATGACGTCAACAAGCATCAAAATACTGCTTGCATCCGAAGGCCTTCCAACGGACCCAGACCATCTGCAACGCATCTTCGCAGAAGTTCATCAGGAGTATGGAATGAATGCAACTGAAGCAGCAGCCGATCTGGAAACTTATCAGCAATTCCTGTCCAGCGAACGGACGCACCTCCTTTCACTCCTCTTCACATTTTCGGAAGTAATGACGCCTTCTTTGAAAGCAGATATGAATGAAGAGGTATATAGTGATAATAATAATATTTTGTCAACCGACACACTTTCAACAATTTCTTCATGTAAACAGAATGCGACTGAAATTTTGATTTACTGTCAAAATTTCAATCGCATGAAAAGCCCAGCCAAAATGAAGGAAATTTATAATAATTTATTAAGTTCGTCCTTTTCGGTTATTCTGGCAACTGAAACTAGCTGGGACGAAAGCGTGCGTATTGAAGAAATATTTGGAATGGTGTATAATGTATTTAGAAACGATAGGAACCTTCATGAGTCTGAGAAGAAATCAGGTGGTGGAGTCCTCATAGCTGTTTCTGCCAATTTTAATTCAGAAATTATTACAACTACAAAATTTAATGAATTTGAGCATGTATGGGGGAAATCTTTCATAGCAGGTGAAACACACGTGTAAGCCTCTGTTTATTTTCCACCACTTAATGCTGATAAAATTACATATGAAAAGTTTTTCAAATGCGCAGAAAAAATATTATCTGAACTCCTGAAGTAAAACTTCACATCTATGGGGACTTTAATCAACGCCGACTTCATTTTAGACTCTGAAAATGCAAACATCCTTCTCTAAGTCGTTGGAGATAATATCACTTTACATTTCATGTTTGAGGAAATTGCTAAATTAGGTCTGAATCAAATTAACCATGTAAAAAACCAAGGAAATTGCTATCTAGACCTCCTTTTAACGAATATTCATGAAGATTTCTGTGTGACCGAATCATTGAACCCATTATGGAAAAACGAAAAGTTTCACACAGCAATTGAATATTCCCTATTCATACATGAATATCAAAGACCCAACGACTACGAATATGAAGAAGTTTTTGAATACAAGCTCGCGAACTATGAGAATATAAAAAACAAATTAAACTGTATCAACTGGCAACAAATGTTTAGGAACGAAGGAAATGTCGAATCATCTGTTGGCGTCTTCTACGAAATCCTATCCAACATCATCTCACAAGAGATTCCATTAAAGAAAAAACGACGTCACGGAAACACTAAACATCCAGTCGGGTTTAACAGAGAAATCAAAAGTATAAAGAATCGCAAACAAAAAGCCCACAAGATTTACAAAAAACACAAAAGCAGTGAACATTTAGCAACTTACTTGGAAATATGCGATCAATTGAACTTGGCAATCAGTAATGCATTTGAAGTATTTAATGCAAAAACTGAGCTTAAAATTAAGTCCTGTCCAAAGAACTTCTTTAATTACGTCAAAACAAAATTAAAATCAGACAATTTTCCATCAACAATGCATCTTGAGGAACAGGTTGGCGATAACTCGGAAAAAATCTGCAAACTTTTTTCAAATTTTTTTCAAGAAATCTACACGACTTATTCGGAAGAAGATCGCGACCGCGATTAATTTGCATTTTATCCAGAATATCCAAGGAATATTGGTGTCAACCAACTTCAGGTTCAGGATATTTTGCAGGGTCTAAAAAATTTAGACCCCTCAAAAGGCCCTGGAGCTGATGGAATTCCTCCAGTATTTATGAAGAATCTTGCGAAGGAATTTACATCTCCTTTGTTTTGGCTTTTCAATATGTCACTGGAATCAGAAATTTTCCCAACAATATGGAAAAGTTCATTCTTAGTGCCTATTTTCAAATCTGGCCGAAAATCTAACATACGTAATTATCATGGAATCGCTATTATCTCTTGCATTCCCAAACTTTTCGAGGCAATTGTCAATAAAACATTATTTCTTCAAATCAAAAATCGAATAACAGACAAACAACACGGTTTTTTCAAAGGCCGCTCAACAAACACGAACTTACTAGAATTTGTAAATTATTCACTGAATGCAATGGATAATGGGAACCATGTTGAAGCTCTTTACACAGACTTTAGCAAGGCATTTGATCGTGTTGACATACCAATGTTACTTTTCAAACTGCAAAAAATTGGAATTGAGTCTGGACTCTTGAAGTGGCTTGAATCATATTTAACTAACCGGCAACAAATAATAAAATTCAATGAAAAGAAATCAAATCCCATTCAAGTTACTTCAGGAGTCCCCCAAGGCTCCCTTTTAGGACCACTTCTTTTTATTTTATACGTCAACGACATTTCCTTCGTCCGCAAAAATCTGAAAGTGCTAATTTATGCCGACGACATGAAGCTGTTCTTGGAAATCAAAAATAAAGAAGACATCAATATATTCCAGTATGAAATTCATACATTCTACATCTGGTGTAAGAAAAGCTTATTGGAACTGAATGTAAAAAAATGCAATTTAATATCTTTTAACAGAAAATTAACAACAACCAAGATTGTAATTGCATTAGGAAATCAGAATGTAGAAAAGTGTGAAAAAGTGAGGGATTTAGGAATTATCTTAGACTCTAAACTTAATTTCATAGACCACTACAACACTATCATACACAAGGCAAATAGCATGTTAGGGTTTATTAGACGCTTCTGTTACAACTTTCAAGACCCGTACACTATTAAAACTCTATATATTGCCTATGTGAGGTTTATACTGGAATATTGCAGCATTGTGTGGTTTCCTCGTCCAGGTATACATGAAGAAAGAATAGAATCAGTACAAAAGCAATTTCTATTATATGCTTTTCGTAAGCTAGGCTGGGCCTCATATCGTCTTCCATCATATGAAGCTCGCTGCATGTTGATTGACATCCAAACATTGAAAGAACGACGAGAATATGCGATGGTTTCATTTGTAAACGATATCGTTTCGCAGCGTGTTGAATCAGCCGAACTACTTTCTAAATTAAATTTTTATGCACCAATTAGACGACTTCAAAATCGTAATTTATTTGCTCTAAACCATCATCGCACGGAATATGCTAAAAATGGACCAATAAATAGCATGATGGATTCCTATAATCAACACTGTGAAGCCATTGACTTTAAAATGTCTCGGTATAAATTAAAACAATATTTTAAATCCCTGAGGATACAAAACTAATTAATTTTCATATTTATGTATAGTTAAGAAAAAAGCTAATTGTCTATGTACTAGTCTACAAATGGTTGACGAAATAAATAAATAAATAAATAAATAGATTTCCCAAGAGTCAATATCAATCGTGAAGGAAGGGAGCAGACTGATGATTTTGGGCCATACTAGGCAAGACAGTGATAACATAAAGTTATTGCATCTGGAGCGGACTTGGACGGTACCCATTTGCTTGATGGTGGATTTAGCGCTACCAATACCAGTTATAGGAACACTAACCTTTTTGGTTGATAATATCAAGCTGTTGGCCATGGATTGCGTGATGACACTCACCTGCGACCCACAATCTAGAAGTGCTCTACACGGATGTGGCTGTTTGTCTTGATCCATGATGTTGACTACAGCAGTGAGCAGGAATACTTGGCTTGTTGGCTTCACTGGAACATGGGAATGAGCGGAATTCGTAGACACACCGCTAGTGAATGGCTTGCACGCTGGAACTGGTACTGGAACTTGAGCTGCTGACACTGATTGTGGAACTGGAACTACTGAACTTGATTGTGGCTTGGGTTGATTCACTTCACTATTATCCTTCGGTGGCTGCATCTTCTCTTCCAGGTGTAGTCATGAGTGATGTCTCCGGTTACATTTTGAGCAGGACTTCTTGGAAGAACAATCACTCCGCGATGCCCACGTCTTAGGCAATTGAAGCAGGCGTTTTTCTCCTTCACTTTGGAAGTTCTTTGACTGACCGACAACTCGTTGAATACTGGGCAATTAAACGTGAGATGATTATCGGCACAGAAGTCACAACGATAATCTTGCATGGTAGAAGTTGTAGCGGTGGTCATCTTCGGTAGTAGATGCTTCGATGGATTTGGCTTGGTTGATGTTCGCTCCTGTGGTCGATGCTTGGACTGGCTACTATCGCTCGATGTTTGACACCTCTCCAGGACATACACGCGTTCCTTCAAGAACACGATGGTTCCGTCGTACACGGGTAACTCACCCTTCTTGATGGTTGACTCCCACAACTTTTTGGTTTCGTCGTCCAATACACGAGCAATCAGGAACACCACAATGTACTATGCAAAATCGGCGAACTACTGCCCCAGGTATTTCAGGTTCTCCATATTTCCTTAGAAAGTTTCCACCAAAGTTCTCAACCCACTGTAGGATTCCTTGGTTAATTTCCTAACTTCTAGAAGGCTTACCAGATGCTGATCAATCAACCGGCGTTTATCGGAATAAAGTTCGTCGAGTAGTTGCCAGGCACGTTCATAATTACCATCGGCGATAGTTTTGGCGTCTATCAAACCGGTGGCATCCCCAATCAGCGCCTTTTCCAATTGGTAAAGTTTGCTGCGATCAGACTAGTTGGTTCTATCGACCACATCTTTAAACATCACCTTGAACTTCTTCCATTGTTCGTATCGTCCATCGAATGTTGGTGTGGCTCGTGGCAGGGAAGGTTGGATGATCAATTGCTGCTGGTTCGTTGTGGGCTGTGGCTGCCGAGCTGGTTTTTTTTTTTTTTTTTTTTAACTCTTTATTTGTTCCAAATTTATTCATATTTACATTTCATGTTAATCTAGGTGCTCCAGCTACTACCGTAACGTATCAACCTTAATTGTTAAAATATGTATCTAATTTTGTTTACATGGTTCATGCCTTAGCAGTTCAGTATTTTAAACAGGTTTTTATTCCTGCATGTCAGTATAACAATAATAATCTTAAAACTAAAAACAAACTAAAATTAATCTTAACTAAGCATAAAGGGAATTAATCATTGCAATAGAAGATTGCAACGATTTTTGTCTGAAATTATTAATTATTTTGTTGGACATTTGTTCTAAAGTCTCAACATTCGAAATTCTATGTACTTCGTTAGTACTGTACCAAGTAGGCAGCTTCAAAATCATCTTCAGAACTTTGTTCTGAATCTTTTGAAGTATTTTTTCCTAGACAACTAGAACATATTGGAACAGCAAAAAGCATGGCCGGTCTAAAAATTTGTTTAAATATTAGTAGTTTGTTCTTCAGACATAGTTTGGATTTTCTGTTTATAAGAGGATATAAACATTTTATATATTTATTACATTTGGCTTGAATGCCTTCAATGTGATTTTTAAAATTTAATTTTTGATCAAGTAATAGACCAACGTATTTCACTTCGCTTGACCAGGAAATTGGAACACCGCTCATAGTAACGATGTGATTACTACTAGGTTTCAAAAAAGAAGCTCTAGGTTTATGTGGGAATATTATTAGTTGAGTTTTGGAAGCGTTGGGAGAAATCTTCCATTTCTGTAAATAAGAAGAGAAAATGTCCAAACTTTTCTGCAGTCTCCTGCAAATGACACGAAGACTTCTTCCTTTAGCGGAGATGCCTGTGTCATCAGCAAACAAGGATTTCTGACAACCCTGAGGCAAATCAGGGAGGTCGGAAGTAAAAATGTTATATAGTATCGGCCCAAGAATGCTACCCTGAGGAACTCCAGCTCTAACAGGTAGTCGATCAGATTTGGAATTCTGATAATTTACCCGCAG
Organism: Aedes koreicus; assembly: GCA_024533555.2. Lineage (NCBI taxonomy): Eukaryota > Metazoa > Arthropoda > Insecta > Diptera > Culicidae > Aedes > Aedes koreicus. The sequence continues at coordinate 392,133 of JAHHFK020002446.1, read as the reverse complement.
AGTTCTGTCAGTTAAATAATTTTGAATTAATTTTATAATATAGAGCGGAAAATTAAAGTTTTTCAATTTAGTAATCAAACCTTCATGCCAAACACTGTCGAATGCTTTTTCTATGTCTAGAAGAGCAACTCCAGTTGAGCAGCCTTCAGATTTGTTTGAACGAATTAAATTAGTAACTCTCAAAAGTTGATGAGTAGTTGAATGGCCATGGCGGAATCCAAATTGCTCATCTGCAAAAATTGAGTTTGTATTGATGTGAAGCATCATTCTATTCAAAATTAGCTTTTCAAAAAGTTTACTGATTGAAGGAAGTAAACTTATTGGTCTGTAGCTAGAAGCTTCAGCTGGATCTTTCTCGGGCTTCAAAATTGGAACAACTTTGGCATTTTTCCATTTGCCAGGAAAGTATGACAAATGAAAACATTTATTAAATAATTTTACCATGAAAGACAAGGTACTCACTGGGAGTTTTTTGATGAGTATATAGAAAATTCCATCATCACCTGGAGCCTTCATATTTTTTAACTTTTTAGTTATAGTTTTTACTTCATCCAAATCAGTACCCCAGGATTCATCAAAAATATTTTCCCTTGAGGAAATATTCAGATAATCAAGAGAAACCTGATTCTCAATAGGACTAGTAAGACCCAAACTGAAATTATGGGAACTCTCAAACTGCTCAGCAAGTTTTTGAGCTTTTTCCACATTTGTTAGCAATATTTTATCACCTTTTTTGAGCGCTGGAATAGGCTTTCGAGGTTTCTTTAAAATTTTGGAGAGTTTCCAAAAAGGTTTGGAAGTCGGCTCTAATTTTGACACATTATTTTCGAATTGTTTGTTCCTCAGGGCAGAGAAGCGTTTTTTAATTTGTTTTTGCAAATCTCGCCAGATAACTTTCATGGCGGGATCGCGTGATATTTTTCAGACGGATCAAAAGCTGAAGATCGTCGTCTATTATAATTGTATTGAACTTTACCTCGCATTTTGGAACTGAGACAGCTCTTGCTTCAACTATGGAAGTAGTCAGAGAGTCAAGAGCATTATCGATATCATTTTTAGTTTCCAAAGGAATATTAGGATCAAAGTTATATTCCATGAATGTTTGATATTGGTTCCAATCAGCTCTATGATAATTGAAAGTAGAACTGTTGGGATTAGAAATTATTTCTTGAGATATTTCAAAAGTTACTGGAAGGTGATCCGAACCGAAGTCAGCATGGGTAACCAATTGGCTACAAAGTTGACATGAATCAGTTAAGACCAAATCAATAGTTGAGGGATTTCTGGCAGAAGAAAAGCAAGTTGGGCTGTTTGGGTATTGGATAGTGTAATAACCCGCAGAACAATTATCAAATAGTATATTACCATTGGAATTACTTTGAGCATTATTCCACGATCGGTGTTTTGCATTAAAATCACCAATAATGAAGAATTTTGACCTATTACGGGTAAGCTTCTGTAGGTCACCCTTGAGAAGAGCTGGTGATGCGGTGAATTTATCGAGCTAGCTCTCGAGCACCACTGACACTTCTTCGTAGAGGTTGACGAAACTGAGGAAGATGTTGTCTTGTTCCTCACGATTGTCTGGTAGGGACTCGGCTATGATTTCCTGATGAAGCCTGGTGAACTCTGCATGGGCACTTTCAACACTTCGTTGATACACTTTCACTTGAGCTGGGATAGGCTCGGTTTTATCCCCTTCAGCTTGCTTCAGGATGGTTAGGATTCTGCTCACGTTGCGCTGCGCTATTCCACGGTTATTGGTTAGCGCCTTCAGCTCCTTATTAGCGGCAAATTCACTCTCAGGTTGTGATTTTTGGGTGGCATTTTGTAACACTGTTCACTTTTGTCTATCACTTATTTTTCACGTATGTTTGTTTTCAATTCAATGTTTGTTTTCACTTTTTCTCGGGTACCCGCTATGCTCTGCTCACAATACATCGCTTTCCGATCCACCTTTGCACTGATTCAAGACGAACCAACTCCGTCTGTTGGAATGATTGCTCCGCACATCCGGTTGGAAGGACCATTTAATGTTGGATACGAGTGGACTGTATCTTGTTCGTTTGATGTATGGATGCCCACTTCCCCAGTGGAATTGGGCTGTGGATGGACAACGCCAGTGGTTGTCTTCTCGGTGGAGGCAGGATGGATTGATGGATGGTGGTGGCCGTGAGCGGTTGGGATATCAACTTTTTTGGTGGAAAATTCTCAACTCTATGATGGCTCTGAAAAGAGCCAATTTTGTGGCAGGTGGAATGGGAGCGAGCGTTGGAGCAAAACACAGAGACGAATACACTTTAGTTCTTCATCACGTTATTATTAATTTTCTCTTTCACACTTATTACTTTTTCTCGCTGACGACTGCTGCTATGTCGGTCGCACGCCGACCGGCGGGTACTGTGTGATGCTCGCTTCGGTCTCTATGCCGACAAGCTAACTGCTACTAGTGGTGTTGCTGGCTTTCTTCTTCGGGCTGCTTTTCTTCGGGTGGTGTTGCCTCCTTAACGGCTCACGGTTGTTGTTGTTGGCTGTTTTCAAAGAAGGACTTTAACATCGGAGGTCATTCGTCCCTGTTCGCTGGCATTCTAAATTTCTTCGATCAAACCGGTGCTATTCAAGAAATTCATAATAAAATTTGCTCATTCCCAATAATAACGCCCAACTGAAATCAGTTGGGACCAAAGCTTTAGGAGTGAAGAAGTCTTCGGAAATTCTTATAATGTTTTTAAAAATGACCGCAATTTGAAAATTCCTGAAAAGAAGTCAGGTGGGGGGTGTTTTAAAAGCTATTTCTACCAAAGTTCCCCCTGGGAAGACCGTAGAGTAGGTAAAGACTCTACGGGGCTGAGCTGCAAGCAACCCAGCGGGTCCACGGGTCACGGATGATAGGGTACCATCAGATATGATGGACAGCTACTAAATACACGAATAAGTAGCCCTGGATGAGCGGCGGGGACTGTTTAGGATGTGAGGGGACTGAGCAGTTGTTGGACTCTGTTTTGTTTCTTCCAAAAACCCACAAATAACCGAAAGCAGCACTGACAAAAGCGAGCCACCCCGCTTTTTAAAAATTAGGGTAAAAGTCCAAGCCTTCACCCATTTGAGCGTCTGTTCTCCATGTTAGAGGCGGCTCAAAACAGCGTCTGTTCTCCATGTTAGGAGCGGCGGTCCTGGTGCTTGGGACTGTTAAACAGCAGCATCACGATGGTCCTCCTGCAAGATAGTGGGGTTGGTTGTGGGCCTTGCGAGCCGACACCATTAAAAAGGAATTGCAACGAATAATACACAAGGACCATTGGAGGACGGAGGACGGACTATGGGGGCGAAGGATGAACCATAAGCTCGCGCAACTCGCCGGCGAACCCAGTATTCATAAGGTGGCAAAAGCTGGAAGGATACGCTGAGCAGGACATGTTGCGAGAATGCCGGACAACTATCCTGCAAAAATGGTGTTCGACGGGAATCCGGTTGGTACAAGACGACGTGGGGCGCAACTAGCAAGATGGTCCGACCAGGTGGAGCAAGACCTAGGGGGTACAAGGTGCCCAAGGGATTGGAGAGAAGCAGCCACGAATCGGGCATTATGGAGGGATATTGTGTATCAGGCTTTGTTATAGTATTGTGACGTTATGCCATGTAAATAAAATAAATTCTACCAAATTTAATTCAGAAATTATTGATACTTCAAAAGTTAAGGAATTTGAATATATATGGGTGAAAGTAGCATGGTAGGTGAAACACATGTATTTGCCTCAGTGTGTTTTCCCCGCTTGTAAAGAAGTATACGAACTTTTCTTTCACATTGTGCCAGAAGTGAAAGTTCACATATATGGAGATTTTAATCAACGTAGTGCTGACTTCATTTTAGATGCCGAAAATGAGTGCATCTTACTACCAGTCGTCGGAGAAAATGAAACATTGCAGTTTATTTTCGACAAAACTGCAGGTCTTGGGCTCAACCAAGTTAATCATGTTAAAAATCCAGCAAAATTGCTATTTAGATTTTTTATTGACATATATTGAGGAAGATTTCTGTGTAGCTGAATCACTTTTTCCATAATGGAAAAATGGAGCTTTTCACACAGCAATTGAGTTTTCTCCATTTATCCACGAATACAAAAGACCCGACGACTTCGGATATGAAGAGGTCTTCCAATATAATTAATAAAATTATGATATCATAAGAAACAAACCAATCAGAATTGATTGGCAAACCATTTTCAAGAACGAAGCAAATATTGAGACTTCTGTTGTGGTTTTTTATAAATTATTGTTTGAAATAATATTTGAATACGTACCACTCAAAAAAATAAGGCGACAAGGTAAGTCAAACCAGCCAGTTTGGTATAATAAACAAATAAAAAAGTTGGAAAATCGGAAGCAAAAAGCACACAAAATATACAAAAGAGATGGTAGCAGCAATAACCTGCAAACTACTTGAGTATTTGCGATGAACTGAATTTAACCATAAAAAAATGCATTTGATGAGCACAATTCAAAAACTGAACTTGAAATTAAGTCTTGTCCAAAAAAAATTTCAATTATGTTAAACCTAAATTGAAATCTGACAATTTCCCATCTAGATTGCATCTTAACTCAAATGTTGATGAAGAAATTTGCAATCTATTTGCAACATTCTTTCAAGGAATATATACCACATTTGCTGAAGAAGATCGCGATTATGAATACTTCGATTTCTTCCCAGGATTTTCAAGGGACATTGGAGTTAGTCAAGTCGAATTTCAAGACATCTTGCAAGGTTTGAATAGTTAAGATGTTTCTAAAGGTCCCGGTCCTGATGGAATACCACTCGTATTTATGAAAAACTTAGCATTTGAACTTACAGCACCTTTATTTTGGCTATTTAATATGTCACTAAAATCTGGGATCTTTCCCAAACTATGGAAAAATTCCTACCTAGTACCTATTTTTAAAAGTGGAAAAAAAAACCTGACATACGTAAGTATCGTCTAATTGCCATTTTATCTTGTATTCCTAAACTTTTTGAAGCAATTATTAATGAAAAATGGTTCACTCAAATCAAAAACAGAATGACTACCAAGCAACATGGATTCTTCAAAGGACGATCAACTAGCACAAATTTACTGGAATTCGTTAACTACTCTCTGATAGTAATGGACAATGGTAACTATGTAGAAGCTCTTTATACAGACTTCAGCAAAGGCTTTTGATCGCATTGACATACTCATGCTTCTTTTTAAATTGCAAAAAATGGGATTTTAGCCAGGAATTCTCAAATGGCTCGAATCCTATCTCACTAACCGTCAACAAATAATTAGATTCAAAGGGAAGAAATCAAACCCTATTCAGGTCACCTCTGGAGTCCCCCAAGGCTCTCATTTAGGGCTATTTAGGGGGCTCTTATTTATTTTGTTTGTAAATGACGTTTCCTTACTTAAAAACATTAAATTTCTTGTTTATGCTGATGACATGAAACTGTTTTTAGAAATAAGAAATAAAGAAGATTTCATGACATTCTAGAAAGAAATAAACGTTTTCTTTGTCTGGTGTAACAAAAGTCTTTTGCAGCAGAACGTAAAAAATGTAATTCGATAACTTTCAGTAGAAAACGAAGCACCCCAGACGTAACTATTAATTCAGGGAATCAGCCAGTTGAGAAGTGTAAAAGAGTAAGGGACTTAGGGGGTTTTCTGGGATACCAAACTTATATTCAATGAATATTACAATACTTTCATCAACAGAGCAAATAATATGCTTGGATTTATAAAACGTTTTTGTTACAATTTTCATGACCCGTAAACAATAAAAACATTGTACATTGCATATGTGAGGTCAATTCTGGAATATTGTAGCGTAGTTTGGTCACCCTCTTCAGTCATACAAGAAGAAGAAATAGAATCGGTACAGAAGCAGTTTTTACAGTATGCCCTTCGTAAATTAGGTTGGACAAGGTTACCTCTTCCATCTTATGAAGCACGCTGTTTGCTCATCAGCATACAATCATTAAAGTAGCGCCGTGAATTTGCATTAGTTTCATTCGTAAATGATATTGTTGCGCAACGCGTTGACTCTATTATCAAAACTTAACTCGCGTAGCACTTTTATCAAAACTTAATATTTACATTCCGTCCCGGCAATTACGAAATAAAAATAAATTTTCTACAAGCCATCCTCACACCATTACGCCAAATTTGGAACTTTTAATCAGATGATGGCAACCTACAATAAGCACGGAGGAAATGTTGACTTCACTATAACTAAAACAAAACTGAAGCAATACTTCAATGTAATTAGATAACCTAAACATTAAAAATATAAACTTGATAGGTTAGTTTTTTAAGGCGTACTATATATTTAAGAAGTGAGACATAAAATGTTAATATCATTGTAACAAAACGGTCTACTACCGATTGACTACAAATAAAATAAAAAATAAATAAAATATTGAGGAACTGCATTAGGGTTCTTTCGTTGGAGAGGGACAAGGTGCCGCTCATATTCGCAGCCAATCGTTCCTCTTGGAATTTGGGACAGTCTTATTGGATGTGTTGGATGGATATTGGGATACCGCAGTAGGAGCATGTAGGAGGAGGTTCTCTGTCGAGTATATGACTATGTGTGAGGCGGGTGTGACCAATTCTCAGGCGGGTAATTGTGCCTCGGTGTAGGGGGTTATTGTTATCGGGCCAGGAAAAAGTGTGAGATTTTAATTTACAAAGGGTGATATGTCGACTATTGAACCACTTGTGGTTCCAGCTGTCTCGAATTTCCTCTGTGAACCATCTAGTGACGTCTTTTGCTGGGATGGATACCTCCTCTGGGACCAATTCGCGACTCTTGCCGGCTAATCGATCCACCTTCTCATTGCCAAGGATACCAGAATGACCAGGAACCCAGCAGAAAGCGACTCGATTCACCAGAGAAAATCTCTCCGCTTCTTGGAGCCAGGGATGTTTCACACAAGAAGAATTCAATTCCTGTAGACAGCTGGCAGAGTCGCTGAAGATTACGGAGGGGATGTTTAATTGAAAATCAAGATTGGAAGCTTTCATTAAAGCATAGGCTTCGGCACTAAAAATGGAACATACAGAGGGTAGAGACGAGCTGATGTTGGGAAGGGATGAATCGCTGGAAATGCCATACCCGACTTTACCATAAGATAAAGATCCGTCATGGTAATGGTTGGGATATTTATCTTTACGGAGTTTGATGAAGTTGGCTTGGATTTTTGAAGGGGGGATTTCCGGCTATGATTACTTGGAGTAAGGAAGGATCAATTAATGGGGAGGGTTGATTCCAAGGTCTGATTTTGGGTCTGATATGAACGGTTGTGTGGGGAAGGCTATGATTTGTAAGGGACAGAAAAATGGAAGAAGCTGTATGGATTAACGGGACATTTTTATGGCGGTTAAGACTAAGCCACCTGGTGGCTTTAGTCACTACAATGTTTGCGAGTTGGTAGTCATAAGGAAGTTGGCCACATTCGGCCATTATGGAAAAGATAGGACTGGTAACGAAGGCGCCGGAGGAATATCGAAATGCTTTGTTGTAAAGGCGACGGAGTTTTTGGTGGACTTTATCATCACATCGGCTATAGAAGCCCACACCATAAAACATGTTGGGTATCAACCAGCTGTGCAATTGTTTTCCTATGGGCACTCGGTAACCTGGTACCAATAGCCTTGATGACATTAATTCTCTGATTGGGGGTTTTGCGGATGTACTCAGCATGGATACGAAAACTGAGGGTTTGGTCAAGGAATATGCCAAGGATTTTGAGGGATTTTTGGGATTTTATTAAGTTCTGGTTAAGAGTGATTTCAGGAAGTTTGGAAAGTTTTTTAGTGGTATTAGTGATACGAATTAGTTGGGATTTTTCGGGGGATATGGAAATGCCATGATCATCAGCCCATTTTGAGACGCTATTGACTGCAGATTGAATTTTCGAGTGATGGATTTGTAGCTATGGAATGTTAGGATAATGATGTCATCTGCATATACCAAAATATGGGTGCCTGGAGGAATATGTTTGAACAGGGATTGCATACAGATGAGGAGAAGGGTAGGAGCAATAACAGAGCCTTAAGGGATACCATTTAATGGTATCTCTCTTCCGAGCGGCTGTTGCCGATGTTGACCCGGAATCTCCTGTCCTCCAAGAAGCTTTGGACGTAACAACCCATGCGACCCTTGATTTCCATTTCTCAAGAGATTTGAGGATGGAAAACGCCACGCACGGTCGACGGCCTTAGACAGATCAAGAGAAACCAAGTCACTATGCATGCCTTTGTCAAGGTGTGAGGAAATGATATGTTCCTGTTCGGTAAACTAGTCATCGGTACTATGGTCGGGGAGGAAAGCACACTGTCTATTATCAAGGAAGCCTTAAGAATTGAAAAGGGCCATTAGACGTCGGTTGACCATTTTCTCAAAGATCTTACTAATATTGTTTAAAAGGGTTATTGGGCGGTAACTATCAGCTTCATGTTTGTTTTTGTCGGGTTTGTGGTTAGAAATGATGAGTTCTTCTTTCCAGGAGGAAGGAATTTCTCCTTTGAGCCAGATATTGTTATAAAGGGATAGAAGTATTGTTTTACCAGTGAAAGGAAGATTTTTGATGAGGGGGTAACCGATGTTATCATGAACTCAATGTAGAGCTCACTCAAGTTCATCAAATGTGAAGTCTTGGTTGTATTCCAGGCTATTGTCGGAGGTGAAATTAGGGGGGAGGATTCAGCCTTTGTTTTTTTTTGATAGAAATCGGTTGGAGTAGTTTGAGGATGAGGAAGTTAGTGCAAAATGGTCAGCAAAATGTTCAGCTATTAGGGAAGGGTTGTCAAAAATTTGATTTTGGATACGAAGTTTTATAGGTTGTTTATTCTTGTTGCCGTTTAGTTTATGGATTTTATCCCACAGTTCCTTTGATGAGCTTTCGGGGTTGATGGAGGTGATAAAATGATTCCAACTGTCCTGTTTGGCTTGTTTCATTGCGAATTTAGCTATTTGGCGAGCTATTTAAAAGACGATAAGAGCATCAGAATTTTTGTGATCCTCCACAGCCACTTTCTGAAGAGCACGGAGTTTTTTTACTACGGAGTTTTATTCAGACCACACCTCTAGATTTCACCAGGTAACCGCTTTTATGACCGGATTGCGTATAGTTCAAGGGATGTGTTTAATGGCAGAATCAATTTTTTTTTCAATTAACTCGTCGGGAGTGGAGGGTGGTCTGTTTTTTAAGCTGTCATAAATATCCTGTTGGTAGTTTGGCTAATTGGCAAGTTCAAATTGCCATCTGGAACGGCAGGATGTGACAGGAAGGTCTAAGGTTATGGGAGCAGATGGATAGATTGAGAGCAGATGATTTGCCTGAAGAAGGATTAATTCTGGTGTGGGTGTTTTCTTTTAATAGGGAGAAGCCAAATTCATCAATAATTTGTTCTATTTTCAACTGCCGGGGATCCTGTAAAGAGCCACCCCAGAGGGGGGAGTGACCGTTAAAGTCGCCCATCAAAATAACTGGGGAAGATGTTTGATTGACTAGGTTGGCGAGGAGGGACTTTAAATTTGAATTTGTTTGACGCTCTGGGGATATGTAGATGGATATTAAGGTAATTTTTAACGGGAAATCAATTTCGACGGTAACTGCTATTAGAGGAGAGGAAAGGTTAATTCTACGGTTGGGAATATTATTCTTAACTGCCATTGCAGCCCCGGGTTTCATGGGATTATCAGGATTTTTGCATAGGTAGAGGTCGAAATTCTTTATAATGTTTGTATTGGTTTAAGATTTAGAAATTAAAGTTTCTTGTAAAGCGAGTGCTATTGGGTTTTTTTTTTGGCAATTAGCAGTTGTAATTCCGGGAGTCATCCTTTGAGACCCAATACATTCTACTGTAAGGCGATGCAAAGCCGAGAGGAGGGTTGGTTCCGTGGAGTCTGACTATCTATCGGGTTTGAACCTATGGCTATTTTTCGATTGAGGGCTGGGAGGGTCAGTACGGGAGGAACCCGGAGAAGTGTTTAATTGGTCAATTATATTTTTGAGGTTTGTGGGGGTCTCTTTCGTTAGCGGGGTGTTTGGCGAGTTCAGGGGGTTTTGTGGCAAGGCAAAAGATTTCTTTGGGACAGAAGGGTGAATTTCTGTGGTAGGATGTCGTTTGTGTGAAGCAAAGATTGGCTTTGAAGGAGCTGCACTTACCTGAGCAATTTAATTTCCTTTGCTTTGGCGGCTTTCTTTGATCGTTTCTTCTCCTTCTTCAGCACGTCTTTGTGCTTCAAAACGTCGATCCTGGCATTTAGTTTGTTGATAGTGTCCATTAATTGTTGAATCAGGTCGTCCTTGGCCTTCATCTGCTCAGATTCAGCGGTAATTTCACGCGCTATAGTGATTCTGTGTTGCACCTTGCTGACAGAAGCCTAAGTGCCTCCACCGCCAGCAATTTGTTTGCGTACTTCCTCTTTAGAAATTCCTGTTGTGAACTGTAGCCGTGTAACTTCCTTTTCCATCTGGTAGACTGGACAGGTTTGGCTAGCAGGTCCATGTTGTCCTTGGCAGTTTCGGCAGAATGGAGTAGCGGAGCATTCCTTGTGCATTTCGTGTATATCGGAGCTGTTCCTACACCGGGCCGGGAATTTTGTATGTCCGTATGCGTAGCATCGGTAACAAAGCATCGGGTCCGAAATGTAAATTCTGGTGCGAATCCATAGGGGGCCAACTTTAACATATTCCGGTACAGCAGTTCCGTTTACACCAATTACCCCTTCCGTTGACATCCATTCAAGCAGCTCCTGTTCAGATTTCTTTTGGATCTCCCGACACGAGATCACACCCCGCCGTTTTTTGAGGATGGGGTGGAGTTCCACCACCACCGCCGTGCCATCGAACAAAGTCTTCATATTGAGGAGCTTTGTCACCTGTCGAGCATCACGCACACGCAGCACATATTTACTACCACCCGATTCCGTCGTCGTACTTTCAATCTCACCAACAAGGTCCTGCATGGACTTGCCAACAACGAAAGGGCAAAGTTCCTTTCCTTCATCCATGGCCCGAAGCGATAGGATTTGAAGCTGGCCGATGCCAGCGCGACCCATCCATTCCGGAGCCGTAGGTCTACCATCTATCACTGTGGGGGGCAACCCGGGGTCCCACCCCGAGCTCGTCGCCATACCGCTTCTTATGTGCTTTCCTCTTTCCACTTGCACAGCACTGATTGTCTTTTTCTAACTCGCACTACACACTAGCTGCTTGTAACGCTAACGGAGAAAAAAATAGTCGTTTGGTTTTCAACCGAAAATACGCAGTTACTTTCGATTCGCTTTGAGAGGTTTTTCGCTTGTAAAAAAAAACACGTCCGTTCAGCTCGAAAGCAAAAACTAACTGATTGCTCACGGCACAGCAGTATGCAGTTTTATAGCTGAGTTGTGACCTGATGAAAGCTTTGCGGACTGAAGAATGAGCGATGTTCATAGTTTTTTGGAATATCCTGAAAAATTTAAACGAATCATCCGAGGATATTTTATAACCAGCCTGTTTATTCTCTGAAATAGCTACATGAAAATCATTCCTAGTAACGTTGACATGTTGTGATTAAAGCTATATTAACCAGGAATGAACATGTCAGATATTTTAATAATTTGCATAATGGGCTTTATTATTATAGATTATTTTCTGCCATATTGGAATGACTATGAATCATTTGGTTAATACTCTCCGAATCTTAAAAAAAAAATTCATTGTAGTTCTTGAACGGTTTTCTAAAAACTTTATATAATTGGTGTACTAATAATTATTTCGTCAAAAAATGAGCTTCAAAATTTTACATGAAATTTTCTGTATAAATTAGTTCAAAGAAATACTTTGACCTCACATTTATTTACTAAATGAATTTGTCAGATATTTTCCAAATTTTTCAACACGGGCTAAGTAAAATCCCCAGCCACATCAAAATGACTGTGAATCATTTGTTAAAATATTATCCAAATATTAACAAAATATATAATATCACTCAAAGTAATACTTGAAGGATTTGACCAAAACTAAGTTTACCTGAAATGAGTACGTTAGGAAATTTCAAAAATTTATAAGGTAGAAATAATTTGGATAATTTAGAAATTTGTTCATGTCACATCAAACGAACTTAAATCATTTGTTTGGTTATTCTACGAAAAAAAAGAGAAAAAGATTTCATACGAATACTTGAACGCTTCAACCTTGAACCTATCACTTATTTTTCACGTATGTTTGTTTTCAATTCAATGTTTGTTTTCACTTTTTCTCGGGTACCCGCTATGCTCTGCTCACAATACATCGCTTTCCGATCCACCTTTGCACTTATTCAAGACGAACCAACTCCGTCTGTTGGAATGATTGCTCCGCAAATCCGGCTGGAAGGACCATTTGATGTTGGATACGAGTGGACTGTATCTTGTTCGTTTGATGTATGGATGCCCACTTCCCCAGTGGAATTGGGCTGTGGATGGACAACGCCAGTGGTTGTCTTCTCGGTGGAGGCAGGATGGATTGATGGATGGTGGTGGCCGTGAGCGGTTGGGATATCAACTCTTTTGGTGGAAAATTCTCAACTCTATGATGGCTCTGAAAAGAGCCAATTTTGTGGCAGGTGGAATGGGAGCGAGCGTTGGAGCAAAACACAGAGACGAATACACTTTAGTTCTTCATCACGTTATTATTAATTTTCTCTTTTACACTTATTACTTTTTCTCGCTGACGACTGCTGCTATGTCGGTCGCACGCCGACCGGCGGGTACTGTGTGATGCTCGCTTCGGTCTCTATGCCGACAAGCTAACTGCTACTAGTGGTGTTGCTGGCTTTCTTCTTCGGGCTGCTTTTCTTCGGGTGGTGTTGCCTCCTAAACGGCTCACGGTTGTTGTTGTTGGCTGTTTTCAAAGAAGGACTTTAACATCGGAGGTCATTCGTCCCTGTTCGCTGGCATTCTAAATTTCTTCGATCAAACCGGTGCTATTCAAGAAATTCATAATAAAATTTGCTCATTCCCAATAATAACGCCCAACTGAATTCAGTTGGGACCAAAGCTTTAGGAGTGAAGAAGTCTTCGGAAATTCTTATAATGTTTTTAAAAATGACCGCAATTTGAAAATTCCTGAAAAGAAGTCAGGTGGGGGTGTTTTAAAAGCTATTTCTACCAAAGTTCCCCCTGGGAAGACCGTAGAGTAGGTAAAGACTCTACGGGGCTGAGCTGCAAGCAACCCAGCGGGTCCACGGGTCACGGATGATAGGGTACCATCAGATATGATGGACAGCTACTAAATACACGAATAAGTAGCCCTGGATGAGCGGCGGGGACTGTTTAGGATGTGAGGGGACTGAGCAGTTGTTGGACTCTGTTTTGTTTCTTCCAAAAACCCACAAATAACCGAAAGCAGCACTGACAAAAGCGAGCCACCCCGCTTTTTAAAAATTAGGGTAAAAGTCCAAGCCTTCACCCATTTGAGCGTCTGTTCTCCATGTTAGAGGCGGCTCAAAACAGCGTCTGTTCTTCATGTTAGGAGCGGCGGTCCTGGTGCTTAGGACTGTTAAACAGCAGCATCACGATGGTCCTCCTGCAAGATAGTGGGGTTGGTTGTGGGCCTTGCGAGCCGACACCATTAAAAAGGAATTGCAACGAATAATACACAAGGACCATTGGAGGACGGAGGACGGACTATGGGGGCGAAGGATGAACCATAAGCTCGCGCAACTCGCCGGCGAACCCAGTATTCATAAGGTGGCAAAAGCTGGAAGGATACGCTGAGCAGGACATGTTGCGAGAATGCCGGACAACTATCCTGCAAAAATGGTGTTCGACGGGAATCCGGTTGGTACAAGACGACGTGGGGCGCAACTAGCAAGATGGTCCGACCAGGTGGAGCAAGACCTAGGGGGTACAAGGTGCCCAAGGGATTGGAGAGAAGCAGCCACGAATCGGGCATTATGGAGGGATATTGTGTATCAGGCTTTGTTATAGTATTGTGACGTTATGCCATGTAAATAAAATAAATTCTACCAAATTTAATTCAGAAATTATTGATACTTCAAAAGTTAAGGAATTTGAATATATATGGGTGAAAGTACACATGGTAGGTGAAACACATGTATTTGCCTCAGTGTGTTTTCCCCGCTTGTAAAGAAGTATACGAACTTTTCTTTCACATTGTGCCAGAAGTGAAAGTTCACATATATGGAGATTTTAATCAACGTAGTGCTGACTTCATTTTAGATGCCGAAAATGAGTGCATCTTACTACCAGTCGTCGGAGAAAATGAAACATTGCAGTTTATTTTCGACAAAACTGCAGGTCTTGGGCTCAACCAAGTTAATCATGTTAAAAATCCAGCAAAATTGCTATTTAGATTTTTTATTGACATATATTGAGGAAGATTTCTGTGTAGCTGAATCACTTTTTCCATAATGGAAAAATGGAGCTTTTCACACAGCAATTGAGTTTTCTCCATTTATCCACGAATACAAAAGACCCGACGACTTCGGATATGAAGAGGTCTTCCAATATAATTAAGAAGATTATGATATCATAAGAAACAAACCAATCAGAATTGATTGGCAAACCATTTTCAAGAACGAAGCAAATATTGAGACTTCTGTTGTGGTTTTTTATAAATTATTGTTTGAAATAATATTTGAATACGTACCACTCAAAAAAATAAGGCGACAAGGTAAGTCAAACCAGCCAGTTTGGTATAATAAACAAATAAAAAAGTTGGAAAATCGGAAGCAAAAAGCACACAAAATATACAAAAGAGATGGTAGCAGCAATAACCTGCAAACTACTTGAGTATTTGCGATGAACTGAATTTAACCATAAAAAAATGCATTTGATGAGCACAATTCAAAAACTGAACTTGAAATTAAGTTAAAAATTTCAATTATGTTAAACCTAAATTGAAATCTGACAATTTCCCATCTAGATTGCATCTTAACTCAAATGTTGATGAAGAAATTTGCAATCTATTTGCTACATTCTTTCAAGGAATATATACCACATTTGCTGAAGAAGATCGCGATTATGAATACTTCGATTTCTTCCCAGGATTTTCAAGGGACATTGGAGTTAGTCAAGTCGAATTTCAAGACATCTTGCAAGGTTTGAATAATTAAGATGTTTCTAAAGGTCCCGCGGCCCTGATGGAATACCACTCGTATTTATGAAAAACTCAGCATTTGAACTTACAGCACCTTTATTTTGGCTATTTAATATGTCACTGAAATCTGGGATCTTTCCCAAACTATGGAAAAATTCCTACCTAGTACCTATTTTTAAAAGTGGAAAAAAAAACCTGACATACGTAAGTATCGTCTAATTGCCATTTTATCTTGCATTCCTAAACTTTTTGAAGCAATTATTAATGAAAAATGGTTCACTCAAATCAAAAACAGAATGACTACCAAGCAACATGGATTCTTCAAAGGACGATCAACTAGCACAAATTTACTGGAATTCGTTAACTACTCTCTGATAGTAATGGACAATGGTAACTATGTAGAAGCTCTTTATACAGACTTCAGCAAAGGCTTTTGATCGCATTGACATACTCATGCTTCTTTTTAAATTGCAAAAAATGGGATTTTAGCCAGGAATTCTCAAATGGCTCGAATCCTATCTCACTAACCGTCAACAAATAATTAGATTCAAAGGGAAGAAATCAAACCCTATTCAGGTCACCTCTGGAGTCCCCCAAGGCTCTCATTTAGGGCTCTTTAGGGGGCTCTTATTAATTTTGTTTGTAAATGACGTTTCCTTACTTAAAAACATTAAATTTCTTGTTTATGCTGATGACATGAAACTGTTTTTAGAAATAAGAAATAAAGAAGATTTCATGACATTCTAGAAAGAAATAAACGTTTTCTTTGTCTGGTGTAACAAAAGTCTTTTGCAGCAGAACGTAAAAAATGTAATTCGATAACTTTCAGTAGAAAACGAAGCACCCCAGACGTAACTATTAATTCAGGGAATCAGCCAGTTGAGAAGTGTAAAAGAGTAAGGGACTTAGGGGTATTCTGGGATACCAAACTTATATTCAATGAATATTACAATACTTTCATCAACAGAGCAAATAATATGCTTGGATTTATAAAACGTTTTTGTTACAATTTTCATGACCCGTAAACAATAAAAACATTGTACATTGCATATGTGAGGTCAATTCTGGAATATTGTAGCGTAGTTTGGTCACCCTCTTCAGTCATACAAGAAGAAGAAATAGAATCGGTACAGAAGCAGTTTTTAAAAGTTTGCCCTTCGTAAATTAGGTTGGACAAGGTTACCTCTTCCATCTTATGAAGCACGCTGTATGCTCATCAGCATACAATCATTAAAGTAGCGCCGTGAATTTGCATTAGTTTCATTCGTAAATGATATTGTTGCGCAACGCGTTGACTCTATTATCAAAACTTAACTCGCGTAGAACTTTTATCAAAACTTAATTTTTTCAAAATAGAAATAGAAATAAATTTTCTACAAGCCATTCTGACCTTAAAGTCGCCCATCAAAATAACTGAGGAAGATGTTTGATTGACTAGGTTGGCGAGGAGGGACTTTAAATTTGAATTTGTTTGACGCTCTGGGGATATGTAGATGGATATTAAGGTAATTTTTAACGGGAAATCAATTTCGACGGTAACTGCTATTAGAGGAGAGGAAAGGTTAATTCTACGGTTGGGAATATTATTCTTAACTGCCATTGCAGCCCCGGGTTTCATGGGATTATCAGGATTTTTGCATAGGTAGAGGTCGAAATTCTTTATAATGTTTGTATTGGTTTAAGATTTAGAAATTAAAGTTTCTTGTAAAGCGAGTGCTATTGGGTTTTTTTTTTTGGCAATTAGCAGTTGTAATTCCGGGAGTCATCCTTTGAGACCCAATACCTTCTACTGTAAGGCGATGCAAAGCCGAGAGGAGGGTTGGTTCCGTGGAGTCTGACTATCTATCGGGTTTGAACCGTTGGCTATTTTTCGATTGAGGGCTGGGAGGGTCAGTACGGGAGGAACCCGGAGAAGTGTTTAATTGGTCAATTATATTTTTGAGGTTTGTGGGGGTCTCTTTCGTTAGCGGGGTGTTTGGCGAGTTCAGGGGGTTTTGTGGCAAGGCAAAAGATTTCTTTGGGACAGAAGGGTGAATTTCTGTGGTAGGATGTCGTTTGTGTGAAGCAAAGATTGGCTTTGAAGGAGCTGCACTTACCTGAGCAATTTAATTTCCTTTGCTTTGGCGGCTTTCTTTGATCGTTTCTTCTCCTTCTTCAGCACGTCTTTGTGCTTCAAAACGTCGATCCTGGCATTTAGTTTGTTGATAGTGTCCATTAATTGTTGAATCAGGTCGTCCTTGGCCTTCATCTGCTCAGATTCAGCGGTAATTTCACGCGCTATAGTGATTCTGTGTTGCACCTTGCTGACAGAAGCCTAAGTGCCTCCACCGCCAGCAATTTGTTTGCGTACTTCCTCTTTAGAAATTCCTGTTGTGAACTGTAGCCGTGTAACTTCCTTTTCCATCTGGTAGACTGGACAGGTTTGGCTAGCAGGTCCATGTTGTCCTTGGCAGTTTCGGCAGAATGGAGTAGCGGAGCATTCCTTGTGCATTTCGTGTATATCGGAGCTGTTCCTACACCGGGCCGGGAATTTTGTATGTCCGTATGCGTAGCATCGGTAACAAAGCATCGGGTCCGAAATGTAAATTCTGGTGCGAATCCATAGGGGGCCAACTTTAACATATTCCGGTACAGCAGTTCCGTTTACACCAATTACCCCTTCCGTTGACATCCATTCAAGCAGCTCCTGTTCAGATTTCTTTTGGATCTCCCGACACGAGATCACACCCCGCCGTTTTTTGAGGATGGGGTGGAGTTCCACCACCACCGCCGTGCCATCGAACAAAGTCTTCATATTGAGGAGCTTTGTCACCTGTCGAGCATCACGCACACGCAGCACATATTTACTACCACCCGATTCCGTCGTCGTACTTTCAATCTCACCAACAAGGTCCTGCATGGACTTGCCAACAACGAAAGGGCAAAGTTCCTTTCCTTCATCCATGGCCCGAAGCGATAGGATTTGAAGCTGGCCGATGCCAGCGCCACCCATCCATTCCGGAGCCGTAGGTCTACCATCTATCACTGTGGGGGGCAACCCGGGGTCCCACCCCGAGCTCGTCGCCATACCGCTTCTTATGTGCTTTCCTCTTTCCACTTGCACAGCACTGATTGTCTTTTTCTAACTCGCACTACACACTAGCTGCTTGTAACGCTAACGGAGAAAAAAATAGTCGTTTGGTTTTCAACCGAAAATGCGCAGTTACTTTCGATTCGCTTTGAGAGGTTTTTCGCTTGTAAAAAAAACACGTCCGTTCAGCTCGAAAGCAAAAACTAACTGATTGCTCACGGCACAGCAGTATGCAGTTTTATAGCTGAGTTGTGACCTGATGAAAGCTTTGCGGACTGAAGAATGAGCGATATTCATAGTTTTTTGGAATATCCTGAAAAATTTAAACGAATCATCCGAGGATATTTTATAACCAGCCTGTTTATTCTCTGAAATAGCTACATGAAAATCATTCATAGTAACGTTGACATGTTGTGATTAAAGCTATATTAACCAGGAATGAACATGTCAGATATTTTAATAATTTGCATAATGGGCTTTATTATTATAGATTATTTTCTGCCATATTGGAATGACTATGAATCATTTGGTTAATTCTCTCCGAATATTCAGGGGTCTCATCATCTTATAACATATGTAACATAAGTCCTGGGAAAAATTCAAAAGCATGGTACTTGAAATCAAACAATCGGATTTTAAAATGCTCTCCAGTGTATTTTATTCTATTGATATTTATATTGACAGTACGCTCAATGGACCATTATCTTCGATTTTACGCAGTGTACGGCGAACATGTTGAATCAGGTTCTGGACGGTGTCTGTGTCTATTTCTTTCATCTTCTGCTTGATTCGATTAACCAATTGTTGCTCATTGTTAGTTTCCCAGCCATTGTCGTACACCATACGTTTGAGAACACTCCAAAAATTTTCAATTGGACGAGCCTGAGGCACGTTAGGTGGATTGTCCTTTTTCGGTACAAATGGTATGTTTTGCTCAGTTAGCCAATCTAATGTTTTATTTTGCGTAATGACAGCTTGCAAGATCCGGCCAAAACATGATTTCGTCGTCAGCGCGATATTTGTTGATGAATTGCTTCAATTTCGGCAAGCATTGGCTGATATACACGTCAGAATTGACAGCTTTGGCCTTGTTTGGGCGTATCAAAGGCGCCGAAATACCCTTCGATGACATGGCTGCCCACACTAATACCTTTGGCTCATATTTCGATTTGCTGGCATATTTAACATCGTCTGGTGTTGTTTTAATGTAAGCAGTATAGAAACCATCGTTGCCACTCAATTCATGGTACGAAAACGTGAAGTAAGATTCATCATCCAAAATTATGCACTTTCCATTTGCAAAATGCTCGCGACGAAGTGCACGGCAGCATTTTGGTATTTTTTCGAGTTGTTGCTGTGTATATTTTGGTGCACGCTGACGTTTCCGATAGATTACGTTATGTTTTCTCAAAATCCGATGGACTGTCATGTTTGAAACCTGAAATTTTCGTGCTAATTTGCGTGTTGTTCTGGCACTCAATTTTGTTGGGCGACCACTTTTCTTTTATTTTCCGGTTCTTTACCATCACAACAATCTTTCAAAACACGGTATATTGTTGATTTTGATATTGGCTCGTCTTTGAACACGCTCAAAATTTCACTTGTACTAAGCCGTCCAAAAAGGTTGGCGACTGGTGCTCATAAATCCAGCTTGTACGACATTTTTAAAGGAAACTACTGCGCAATTTGAGTTTGACAGTTCAGTAGGAACACAGATGAACGTGACAAGTACATTGGTTGACATCTGTGTGTTTGTTAATGCTGTCAAATAAACGCCTGAAAGTATTCCCAGGACTTATGTTAGACCCATATGCCTGCTGGATACCCTCGGGAAGCTTCTGGAAAGGATCATCCTTAACAGGCTGACGCAGTGCATGGAGAGCGATCATGGCCTTTCAAAGAGACAATTCGGATTTGGAAAAGGTCACGCACCTTCGCCCCTCTGTCAAGAGTGCGGAAACGATGAAGAGACACCGGAGCACGTCGTCTTCGAATGTCCTAGATTCGAAGAAGCGCGCAGGGATATGCTTGGTATGATCGCCGACAATGTCGTACGCGAAATGTGCCGCGAAGAAGAGAAACGCTGTTGACCGGGTAGTAACGCGAATACTGTTTGAACTGCAGAGGAAGTGGCGTAATGATCAACGTTCCAGCGTCACTGGCTAGATCGGTTTCGGGAGAAATTCTTTCGCCGGGGTACTCTCCGCCGGAGTAGACTAGATCCACTGCCGGAGACTAGTTGAGTAGATCTCGAAGCAGCACCGGATTGGGTCATCGGGGCACTAGTGAACTGGACGCCTGGCTGCACCGGCATCGCTGGATTGACTTCGACACCCTACCGGTTGGCCCATGAAAAATTGAAGAATCGGTTTCGGAAGAATGTCCACCGCCGGGGAACTCTTCGTCGGTGTAGGCTAGGTCCACTGCCGGGGACTAGTTGAGTAGAGCGCGGAAAAATACTGGATTTGGATCGTCGGGGCGCCAGCGAACCGGAAGTCAGTATCCACCCGGAATCGCTGGACCGACCTCGGTATCCTACCAGGTCACAATAATGTGCGAGGTTCGTCCCTTGATGTGGGAGGACAATTAACAATTCACAGACTATTTATAGGAGCCAAAGGGCTCAGCATGACGCATGTCGATCGCAGATTGGCGAAAACGATGCTAACAAAATAACAACAGGAGCCGAAGGGCTCGGCATTATGGGAGCCAAAGGGCTCGGCACGTACGGAGCCAAAGGGCTCAGCTAAACAAAAATAATAAATGGGACGAGGTGCACATTACACATGACACCTCCCCTCCGAAGTAATACTGCATGGTAGTCCCGGAGGGGAAGCTCAGGTGAGGATGAACTAAGAGAGTGTTTTTTAGTGGGTAGGCACACAGGTGAATCCCACACAGCGCCAAAAACGAACACTGGCATCTGCATGAACAATCACAGGCCAGTCTTTAGAAGATTCTTTGAACTCATAGCTGCATAATAAAAAAACACACGCGAAAACACCCACTACCCCCCCCCCCCCCCCCACACACACTCACACACCCACATACACACACATACACGCGTACACACACGCGTACACACACGCGTACACACACGCGCACCCACACGTACACACGTACATATACACACAGATTCCCCATCCAACAGGTGGTCGAGTGCTCATACGACGGCTTTGAGATTGTCAACGGAGTACTTGTATGCAGCTGCTATGCACCTCCTAGATAGACTGACGAGAGCCGGTAGTCATCGCAGGAGATTTCAACGCCTGGGCCACGGAGTGGAGTTGTAAGCGGACTAATCCAAGAGGACACAGTCTACTTAAAGCTCTGGCAAAGCAATTTATTTATTTATTTGTCGTCAATCAATAGAAGACCGTTTTGTTACAATAGTGCTTACATTTTATGTTTCACTTATATATACAGTACGCCTTAGAAAACTAACACATCAGATTTGCATTTTTAATGTTTTGAATCGTTCGTCATTATCTAATTGACTTGAAATATTGTTTTAGTTTTGTTTTGGTCATAGTAAAGTCTACATTTTCTCCATGCTTATTGTTAGTTGCCATCATCTTATTCAGAGGTACAAATTTGGCGTAATTTGTACGATGATGGCTTGTAATAAATATATTTTTATTTCGAAGTTGCCGCGACGGTATGTAAAAATTAAGTTTTGACAAAAGTTCTGCTGAATCAACGCGTTGATAAACAATGTCATTTACGAATGATACTAATGAAAATTCACGGCGCTCTTTTAATGATTGAATGCTGATGAGCATGCAGCGGGCTTCATGAGATGGAAGCGGAAACCTTGTCCAACCTAATTTACGAAGTGCATACAGTAAAAATTGCTTCTGTACCGATTCTAGTCGTTTTTCATGGGTGACTGAAAATGGTGACCAAACTACGCTACAATATTCCAGTATTCACCTCACATATGCAATGTACAATGTTTTTATTGTGTACGGATCATGAAAATTGTAACAAAAACGTTTTATAAATCCAAGCATATTATTTGCTCTCTTGATGATATGATTGTATTGTAATGTTCAATGAAAGTTAGTTTAGAGTCCAAGATAACTCCTAAATCCCTTGTTCTTTTACATTTTTCAACTGGCTGATTCCCTTGATTGATAATTATGTCTGGGGTGTTTCTTTTCCTACTAAAAGCTATCGAATTACATTTCTTTACGTTCAGCTGTAAAAGACTTTTGTTGCACCAAATATAGAAATCATTTATTTCTTTCTGGAATGTCATGATATCTTCTTTGTTTCTTATTTCTAAAAATAGTTTCATGTCATCAGCGTAAATAAGAAATTTAATGTTTTTGAGAATAAAGGAAATGTCATTTACATACAAAACGAATAAAAGGGGACCTACGTGAGAGCCTTGGGGGACTCCATAAGTTACCTTAATAGGATTTGATTTCTTCCCTTTGAATCTAACTATTTGTTGACGGTTAGTGAGATAGGATTCGAGCCATCTGAGGATTCCTGCCTCAATTCCCGTTTTTCGCAATTTGAATAGAAGCAAAAGCTTTGCTGAAGTCTGTATAAAGACCTTCTACATGGTTGCCACTGTCCATTGCTATCAGTGAGTAGTTGACGAATTCCAATAAATTTGTGCTAGTTGATCGTCCTTTGAAGAATCCATGTTGCTTGTTAGTCAGTCTGTTTTTGATTTGAGAAAACAATTTTTCATTGTTAATTGCTTCAAAAAGTTTAAGAATGCAGAAATAATGGCAATTCCACTATAGTTACAAATGTCCGATTTTTTTCCACTTTTAAAAATAGGTACTAGATAGGACTTTTTCCAAAGTTTGGGGAAGATCCCAGATTCCAGTGACATATTAAAAAGCCAAAATAAAGGTGCTGTAAGTTCTAATGCTAAGTTTTTCATAAATGCGGGTGGTATTCCATCAGGGCCAGAACCTTTGGAATCGTCTAATTTATTCAAACCTTCCAAGATGTCTTGAAATTCGATTTGACTAACTCCAATATCCCTTGAAAATTCTGGGAAGAAATTGAAATATTCATAATCGCGATCTTCTTCATCAAACGTGGTATAGATTTCTTGGAAGAATGTTGCAAATAGATTGCAAATTTCTTCCGCGTTATCACCAACATTTGAGTTAAGATGCATTCTTGATGGGAAATTGTCAGATTTCAGCTTAGTTTTAACATAATTGAAGAATTTTTTTGGACAAGACTTAATTTCAAGTTCGGTTTTTGAATTATGCTCATCATTTGCATTACTTATAGCTAGATTCAGTTCATCGCAAACCTTTAAATAGTATGTCAGATTATTACTGTTACCATCTCTTTTATACATGTTTATTATACCAAACTGGGTGGTTCGAATTACCTTGTCGCCTAATTTTTTTGAGTGGTACTTGTTCAACTACTATTTCAAACAATAATTTATAGAAAACCTCAACAGAAGTTTCAACATTTGCTTCATTCTTAAAAATCGTTCGCCAATCAATTCCGTTAAGTTTGTGTCTTATGATATCATAATTTGCTAAATGATATTGAAAGACCTCTTCATATTCATAGTCGTTGGGTTTTTCGTATTCATGAACAAATAAGGAAAACTCAATTGCTGTGTGAAAAGCTTCATTTTTCCATAATGGAAAAATAGATTTACTTACACAGAAGTCTTCCTGAATATTTGTCAATAAAAAATCTAAATAGCAATTTTGTTGGTTTTTTACATGGTTAATTCGATTGAGCCCCAAGCCTGCAGTTTTGTCGAAAATAAGCTGCAATGTTTCAATCTCCCCAACGACTGGTAGTAAGATGCACTCGTTTTCATTGTCTAGAATGAAGTCAGCACTACGTTGATTAAAATCACCGTATATGTGAACTTTCACTTCTGGGGAAAGTTCGGACATAATTTCATCAGCAATTTGAAAAAAAATGGTCATATGCTTCTTTGCGAGCGTTATTTGGTGGAAAATACACTGTGGCAAATACATGTATTTCACCTGCCATGTGTAATTTCACCCATACATGTTCGAATTCCTTAACTGTAGATGTATCAATGATTTCTGAATTAAATTTGGTAGAAATAGCAACTAAAACACCCCCACCGGACTTCTTCCCAGAAATTTCCAAATTGCGAACTTTCTGAATTTTAACCGCACTTTTCATACGGTTAAAATTTTGGCAATAAACTATAATTTCTGTGCGTAACTGTGAAGCTGGATGTAATGCTGTGCAACGAAGGGAATATCAGCACATTCCGCAAAGTCGGTCGGGAGTCCATCATCGATATTACGTTCTGCAGCCCGTCGCTTATGGAATACATGAACTGGAGAGTAAGCGAGGAATACTCTCACAGTGAGCACCAGGAGATCCTCTGCAGCATCGGCCGGTGAGCCCTCATCGAAAATCGTATTTCGCGTAGCGCGCACCGCCCTCAAACGAGAGATCAAGTTGAGCAAGTCAAACTGCTTTAAAGAGCTATGCCAAGAAGCCAATGAGAACCCTTGGGGCAACGCTTATAGAATCGTGGTAGCGAAGTTTAAGCGTCCAGCGACACCTGTTGAAATGAGCCCGGACAAATTGAAGATTGTCAAGGACGGTATTTTTCCGCATAACCACCCAACGCTGTGGCCGCCTAGGCCATTCGAAGATGCTGGAGATGCAGCTGCTCGGATCTCCAATGAAGAGCTATTACTAGTTGCGAGGGGTCTGAAGTTGAAGAAAGCTCCCGGTCCGGATGGGATCCCCAATGTAGCAGTTAAAACCGTGATATTGGCGTTCCCGGACACTTTCAGGATGGCACTACAAAAATGCCTAGATGAAAGCTATTTCCCAGACAGATGGAAGGTTCAGAAGCTGATGTTGCTGCCGAAACTTGGGAAGCCACCAGGGGTCTCAGCATCTTATAGACCCATATGCCTGCTGTATACCCTCGGGAAGCTCCTGGAAAGGATCATCCTTAACAGGCTGACGCAGTGCATGGAGAGCGATCATGGCCTTTCAAAGAGACAATTCGGATTTGGAAAAGGTCACGCACCTTCGCCTCTCTGTCCAGAGTGCGGAAACGATGAAGAGACACCGGAGCACGTCGTCTTCGAATGTCCTAGATTCGAAGAAGCGCGCAGGGATATGCCTGGTATGATCGCCGACAATGTCGTACGCGAAATATGCCGCGAAGAAGAGAAATGTAATGCTGTTGACCGGGTAGTAACGCGAATACTGTTTGAACTGCAGAGGAAGTGGAGTAATGATCAACGTTCCAGCGTCACTTGCTCGATCGGTTTCGGGAGAAATTCTTTCGCCGGGGAACTCTCCGCCGGAGTAGGCTAGATCCACTGCCGGGGACTAGTTGAGTAGATCTCGAAGCAGCACCGGACTGGGTCGTCGGGACACCAGTGAACCGAATGCCTGGCTCCACCGGCATCGCTGGATTGACTTCGACACCCTACCGGTTGGCCCATGAAAAACAGAAGAATCGGTTTCGGAAGAATGTCCACCGCCGGGGAACTCTTCGTCGGTGTGGGCTACGTCCACCACCGGGGACTAGTCGAGTAGAGCGCGGACAAATACTGGATTTGGATCGTCGGGGCGCCAGCGAACCGGAAGTCAGTATCCACCTGGAATCGCTGTACCTGTATCCTACCAGTTCGTCCCTTGATGTGGGAGGAGAATAATGTGCGAGGATTGTCCCTTGATATGGGAGGACAATTAACAATTAACAGACTACTTATAGGAGCCAAAGGGCTCAGCATGACGCATGTCGATCGCAAATTGGCAAAAACGATGCTAACAGAATAACAACAGGAGCCGAAGGGCTCGGCATGATTGGAGCCAAAGGGTTCAGCACGAACGGAGCCAAAGGGCTCAGCTAATCAAAAATAATAAATGGGACGAGGTGCACATTGCGCATGACACCTCCCCTCCGAAGTAATACTGCATGGTAGTCCTGAAGGGGAAGCTCAGGTGAGGATGAACAAGGAGAGTGTTTATTAGTGGGTAGGCACACAGGTGAATCCCACACAGCGCCAAAAACGAAAACTATTTTTTGAACTTCTAGCTGCATGGAAAAAAAAACACACACACACACACACACACACACACACACACACACACACACACATAAGCCCAGCACGAAAGGCGTGACCTCCAGCTCACGTGATGTCTCAAGCGCCGAAGGGGGCCCGAGTGACAAGGCCCCAACGATAACTAGCACGGAGGCAGATGCCAGTGCCAAGAGGGGGACAAGTGATGACCCCAGGTGGAACAGGGAAGGCCCCTGGAATAAAGTGAGGAAAAAGAGGAATAAAACAAATAAAAAGAAAAGGACAAGCGACAGGTGGCCTGCAAGCGTAACCGCGGAGAGGCCCTCATCGTCAAGACCGAGGCGACTAAGTACTCCGAGATCTTGAAAGCGATGCGCGGGGACGCTAAATTGGCAGGCCTAGGCGCCGATGTGTTGAGTATACGCCGTACCCGCACTGACGAGATGCTCCTGGAGCTTAAGAAAGCGACAACGCTTAATCGCCCGGCGTATAGAGACCTGGCAAAACAGGCCTTAGGTGAGGATGCGGAGGTGTGCGCCCTCGTCTCGCAAGTGAAGATCCAGTGTAAAAACTTGGATGAGATCACCGAGGCAGACGAGATCTGTACTGCACTAAAGGAACAGTGCAAGGTCGAGGTTGCTGCCGCAGACATACGTCTGAGGAAGTGTCCACTTAGGACCCAGGTGGCAATCCTGAAGGCAGAAGGTGAAAGTGGGATGGTCAATATGCCCACTAAGCCTGCACCAGCCGCCGAAGGCATGTTTCAGATGCCTAGAGAGCGGGCACATGACCTGGGAATGCAAAGGCCCAGATAGGAGCAACATGTGCAGAAGGTGTGGCAGCACTAGCCACAAAGCGCGGGATTGCAAAGGTCCCCCCAAATGCTTGATGTGCCCCGGAAAACCGGACGATAAGCACGTCATGGGGGTGGGCTAAGTGCCCGGCCGCTAAGGGTATTCCAACGAGCCAACCATAATGCAGGTAACCCAACTAAACCTGAAGCATTGTGAGGCAGCCCAGCAACTGCTGTGTCAGACAGTAAGCGAGTTGGCATCGGATATCGCCATAATTTCCGACCAATACCGCATCCCATCCGGCAACGGAAACTGGTTTGCGGACAGGTCTAATATGGCGGCATTATGGACGACGGGCAAGTACCCGGTTCAGGAGGTTGTGTTCACCACAAACGAAGGCTTCGTGGTTGTAAAAGTGAATGGAGTGTTTTTCTGCAGCTGCTACGCACCGCCAAGATGGTCGTTCGAACAGTTTTCCAATATGCTCGATCGGAGGACAACGGAGCTAACTGGCCTGAACCCGTTGGTAACAGCGGGGGACTTCAACGCTTGGGCGCTCGAGTGGGGGAGCCACCTTACCAACCCCAGGGGTCAGATTCTTCTGGAGGCCTTGGCTAGGCTCAATGTGGACCTAGCCAACGTGAGTACCAAGAGTACCTACCATAGAAACGGAGTGGAATCGATCATCGATATTACATTTAGCAGTCCTGGGCTGCTTGGCAATTGGAAGGTGAATCATGGCTATACCCATAGTGACCACTTGGCGGTTCGTTATTGTATCGTCCAAAATACAAGGCAGCGTGCGGAAAGAGGAGCATCCACTCCATTCGCCTGCAGATGGAGGACGTCCTACTTTGATGTAGAGACTTTTAAAGAGGCACTTGAGAGGGAACGAAACTTACGCGAGACCCAGGAACCTTGCGGCGAACGACTCGTTATGACACCTACACGAGCGTGCGATGTGACCATGCCGAGGGAAGTCAAACCGAGGAATGGAAGATCGCCGGTGTATTGGTGGACGGAGTCGATCGCCGACCTCCGAAGAGCATGCCTCCACGCAAGACGGAGGGTGCAAAGGGTGCGGTCAGACGCCGATAGATCGAGCGTAGAGGGGCGCTAGTCACCGCGAAGGCAACACAAAAGAGGGAGATAGAGTCCAGCAAGCGAGACCTGCTTCGAGGGTCTGTGTCAGAAGGCCAATAGGAATCCATGAGGTGACGCCTACTGGGTAGTAATGGCCAGAACCAGAGGATCGGCAGCTCCAACCGAGCGTTCATCAGAGCTGCTGCAGGTGATCGTTGGGGGACTCTTTCCAAGCTACGACCCAAGTCTATGCCCCCCACCGCCGTAGATGTGTCCCATGACCAGCGTTCCAGTATCCCAGACCTTAACGCTGTCATAGCGACCGGAAGGGTGGACGGCTCAGCCGAACACCCATGACCACGTGGGCACTGACAACGGCACAACGGGGGTCGGCGACGAGGGTGACGGTGACGAATGAGGAACTCATTGCGATAGCAAAGTCACTAAAGGTGAACACAGCGCCAAGACCGGGTGGTATTCCGAACCTGGCCATCAAGACGGCTGGTCTTGCTGGCTTCCGAAATGGTTCAGAGTGGGGATGCAAAGGTGTCTGAACGACGGCGTCTTCCCGGACGCCTGGAGAATTCAGACCCTAGTGTGGCTACCAAAGACAGGGAAGCCACCAGGAGATCCATCGGCATATAGGAGGAATTTGCGTCTGCTGGATACAGCGGGTAAGGTGCTCGAGAGGGTAATCCTCAACAACACACACACACACACACACACACACACACACACACACACACACACACACACACACACACACACACACACACACACACACACACACACAGCTGGTGGGTGCTAGAGTTCATTTTCCTAGCGCCAATGAAAAAATACCAGTTCGCACTTTCTTCGTCTCTCAACACTCCAGGTGGCGGAAAAGTGACCGACCGCCTGACCGACCGCCTGACCGACCGCCTGACGGCATCGAATAATGCATACGGCATGGATCAACGGATTGGACTTGATGCGCAGGGCTGGTACTCGAGCTATTCTGCCTCTTCAGTATGGAAGGGTGACACCTTCCAAAAACGGTAAGTGGGCTAATGGTGCGGCTGCCCCCGTCCCGGTAAAACATTGGCAAACCTTCGGGTACGTTCGAAGCTCATCACCAAACTGGTGGGTAGTAGGTTCAGATGTAACATTCCTGACTTACGACGATCCTTATGAAGGACCGTGTCAATCCTAGCATAGCCTTCCTGTTTCACTGAGAGTTTTGTTTATTGTTTATTACAGTCAACAGGTAACATATTTGCCCCAATGGCCGGCATCTTAAAACTAAAATCAAAGTTTCAAAGATAACCATGGGATCAAAATAGGTGACTATCAGCAACGAGTGGAGATAGCGGCCCGGAGGGGGGACTCAACAAAATGGAGAACAACGGAGAAAAAATACAAAAAATGAAGAAAAAAACAAAAAAAAAATATCGACGACGACCGCATGCCGGAGCAAATCCCAAGAAGATATTCATGGATCCAAAGGAGAGGGCCTTGGGCTAACCCCAGCAATAACACACCTCAAGAAGCGATGCGGCCTATAACCTACATTTTGGAGGTCAAGAGGAGGGTCGATGATTTGTATGTGTTCGTTAAGAGCAAAAAAATCTCCATAAGGAGCTGCAAGATATGGTGACGGCCATCAAAGTTGCTGTGGTTGCTGCAGAAAAAGAAGATAAGGCGCTGAGGAAGCGCGTGGAATCAGCCGAGGTGCTCAGGACGAGAGCGGAAACAGCTGAGACAGCTCTTGTGGAAGTCGTGCGAATACCTACGACTGAAGCTCAGGAGACGCCAAAGAGTCATCGAAATTATCTCTCGGGGAAAAGATCTAGGGACTCGCCCGGAGAATAGGAAGACCCGAAAAAACAGAGGAATGAGCAGAAAGGCGTTAGCAATCAGAGTGATGATGGAAGGGACAGTGAATGGCGTGCCGTAGAAAGGCAGCAGGCGAAAAGGAGAAAACAAAAGAAGAAAAAAGAAAAAGAGAAGAACGAACAGAAGAAGCAAGAAAAACGCCGGCCTGCTAGGGAGAAGTACAAGGGGGATGCTTTGATCGTTGAGGCGAACGACACAACAACGTACGCTGCGCTTCTCAAGAAAGTGAGGGAGGACCCAGAGCTGACAGAGTTGGGCAAGAATGTGGTCAAAACACGGCGTACGCAGAAAGGCGAGATGATCTTCGAGCTGAAGAAAGACCCATCTGTCAAGAGCTCAGTGTACAGGGAACTCGTGGCAAAATCCCTGGGCGGCGATGCTACCGTGAGAGCTCTTTCACAAGAGGCAGTGGTCGAATGCAAGGGTTTGGACGAAATCACGACCGAAAAAGATGTGAGGTATGCATTGACTGAGCAGTGCAACTTAAGAGGACCGATGACAATAAGGACAAGGAAGTCGTATGGGGGCACACAGACGGCGGCAATCCGATTGTCATTAGACGATGCTAACAAATTGGTGGCAATCAGTAAGGTAAAAGTCGGATGGTCGGTGTGCCCGCTGAGACTGGTCCCCCGAGTCACTAAGCAAGAGATGCTACAAATGCATGGGGTTCGGCCACCGGTCAAGAAGCTGCAAGGGCCCTGACAGGTCCGAGCTGTGCTGGAAATGTGGCAGAAACGGCCACGTTGATAGGGACTGCACGAAGCAACCCAGGTGCGTGCTGTGCAATCTGGATGACGAAAACGACCATTGGACGGGAGGCTTAAAATGCACGGCGTACAAAAAGGCGAAGGCAGGCCAATAAGGATGCAGGTCACGTAAGTGAATCTTAATCATTGCGACACTGCCCAGCAACTGTATTGACAGTCCACGACAGAGACAAAGTGCGATGTTGCAATAATTGCGGAGCCATATCGAGTTCCTCTCGGTAACAGTACGTGGGTGATAGATAGAGCAGGGATGGCGGCAAAACAAGTTATGGGCAGATTTCCCATCCAACAGGTGGTCGAGTGCTCATACGACGGCTTTGTGCTTGCCAACGTCAACGGAGTACTTGTATGCAGCTGCTATGTACCTCGTAGATGGACTGACGAAGAGTTCAATAGGATGTTGGACGCACTTACCGACACGCTGATCGGACGAGAGCCGGTACTCATCGCAGGAGATTTCAAAGCCTGGGCCACGAAGTGGGGTAGTAAGCGGACTAATCCAAGGGGACACAGTCTACTTGAAGCTCAGGCAAAGCTGGATGTAAGGCTGTGCAACGAAGGGAATGTCAGCACATTTCGCAAAGACGGTCGGGAGTCCATCATCGATATTACGTTCTGCAGCTCGTCGCTTATGGAAGACATGAACTGGAGAGTAAGCGAGGAATACTCCCACAGTGACCACCAGGCGATCCTCTACAGCATCGGCCGGCGAGCCCCCAGTGCAACGAGGAGAATGAAGACCTGCGAGCGAAAGTGGAAGACAAAGGATCTCGACAAGGAGGTATTTATCGAGGCGTTTCAGACAAATAGCAGTGCAATGCTTGACACAGGAGAGTTGACAGAAGCGGTAGCAATAGCCTGTGATGCATCAACGCCGAGGAAACATGAGCCCAGGAACCGACGGCACCCAGCTTACTGGTGGAATGATACTCTCACTACCCTTCGCGCTGCATGCCTTCGAGCAAAGAGAAGTGCTCAGAGAGCACGCACTGAAGCTGAGAGTGAAGAACGGAAAATCTTATTTCGCGTAGCGCGTACCGCCCTCAAACGAGAGATCAAGCTGAGCAAGTCAAACTGCTTTAAAGAGTTGTGCCAAGAAGCCGATGAGAACCTTGGGGCAACGCTTATAGAATCGTGGTGGCGAAGTTTAAGCGTCCAGCGACACCTGTTGAAATATGCCCGGACAAATTGAAGATGATCGGGGATGATCTTTTTCCGCATCACCACCCAACGTGGCCGTCTACGTAATACGAAGATGCTGAAGATGCAACTGCTCGGATCTCCAATGAAGAGCTTCTATTAGTTGGGAAGGGTCTGAAGTTGAAGAAAGCTCCCGGTCCGGATGGGATCCCCAACGTTGTACTTAAAACCGTGATATTGGCGTTCCCGGACACTTTCAGGACGGCACTACAGAAATGTCTAGATGAAGGCTACTTCCCAGACAGATGGAAGGTTCAGAAGCTGGTGTTGCTGCCGAAACTAGGGAAGTCACCAGGGGACCCAGCATCCTTCGTTGCACAGCCTTACATCCAGCTTTGCCTGAGCTTCAAGTAGACTGTGTCCCCTTGGATTAGTCCGCTTACTACCCCACTTCGCGGCCCAGGCGTTAAAGTCTCCTGCGATGACTACCGGCTCTCGTCCGACCAGCGTGTCGGTAAGTGCGTCCAACATCCTATTGAACTCTCCGTCAGTCCATCTAGGAGGTGCATAGCAACTGCAAACAAGTATTCCGTTGACTAAGGCAATCACAAAGCCATCGTATGAGCACTCGACCACCTGTAGGATGGGGAATCTGCCCATAACTTGTATTGCCGCCATCCCTGCTTTATCTGTCACCCATGAACTGTTACCGAGAGGAACTCGATACGGCTCCGCAATTATGGCAACATCGCACTTTGTCTCGTGGACTTCCATAACAGTTGCTGGGCAGTGTCGCAATGATTGAGATACACTTGCCTGACCTGCATCCTTATTGGCCTGCCTTCGCCTTTTTGTACGCCGCGCATTTTAAGCCTCCCGTCCAATGGTCGTTTCCGTCCTCCAGATTGCACAGCACGCACCTGGGTTGCTTCGTGCAGTCCCTAGCAATGTGGCCGTTTCTGCCACATTTCCAGCACAGCTCGGACCTGTCAGGGCCCTTGCAGCTTCTTGGCCGGTGGCCGAACCCCATGCATTTGTAGCATCTCTCCATTTGCTTAGTGACTCGGGGGACCAGTCTCAGCGGGCGCACCGACCATCCGACTTTTACCTTACTGATTGCCACCAATTTGTTAGCATCGTCTAATGACAATCGGATTGCCGCCGTCTGTGTGCCTTCATACGACTTCCTTGTCCTTATTGTCATCGGTCCTCTTATGTTGCACTGCTCAGTCAAAGCATACCTCACATCTTTTTCGGTCGTGACCACTGCCTCTTCTGAAAGAGCTCTCACGGTAGCATCGCCGCCCAGGGATTTTACCACGAGTTCCCTCTACACTGAGCTCTTGACAGATGGGTCTTTCTTCAGCTCGAAGATCATCTCGCCTTTCTGCCTACGCCGTGTTTTGACCACATTCTTGCCCAACTCTGTCAGCTCTGGGTCCTCCCTCACTTTCTTGAGAAGCGCAGCGTACGTTGTTGTGTCGTTCGCCTCAACGATCAAAGCATCCCCCTTGTACTTCTCCCTAGAAGGTTAGCGTTTTTCTTGCTTCTTCTGTTCGTTCTTCTCTTCCTTTTCCTTTTCTTTTTTCTTCTTTTGTTTTCTCCTTTTCGCCTGCTGCCATTCTACGGCACGCCATTCACTGTCCCTTCCAACATCACTCTTATTGCTTACGCCTCTCTGCTCATTCATCTGTTTTTTCGGGTCTTCCTGTTCTCCGGGCGAGTCCCTAGATCTTTTCCCCGAGAGGGAATTTCGATGACTCTTTGGCGTCTCCTGCGCTTCAGTCGTAGGTATTCCAACGGCTTTCACTAGAGCTTTCTAAGCTGTTTCCGCTCTCGTCCTGAGCACCTCGGCTGATTCCACCCGCTTCCTCAGCGCCTTCTCTTCTCTTTCTGCAGCAACCACAGCAACTTTGATGGCCGTCACCATATCTTGCAGCTCCTTATGGAGATTTGTTTTGCTCTTAACGAAGACATACAGATCATCGACCCTCCTCTTGACCTCCAAAATGTAGGTTATAGGCCGCATCGCTTCTTGAGGTGTGCTATTGCTGGGCTTCTTCGAAAACAGCTGGCTTAGCCCAAGGCCCTCTCCTTTGGATCCGTGAATATCTTCTTGAGGTTTGCTACTACTAGTACCCGCTGTGACCTCCGAGCTTGGCGCGGGTGATCTCATCAGCTTCCCGCTTTTTGCGAACACGTTCGCCTCTCCACTTGGTGACTCCGGCATGCGGTCGTCGTCGATATTTTTTTGGGTTTTTTCTTCATTTTTTGTATTTTTTTCTCCGTTGTTCTCCATTTTGTTGGGTCCCCCTCCAGGCCGCTATCTCCACTCGTTGTAGATAGTCACCTATTTTGATCCCATGGTTATCTTTGAAACAGGGAGGCCATGCTAGGGTTGACACGGTCCTTCATGTGGACCGTGTTCAGAGCCGGATCAGCGTAAGTCAGGAATGTTACATCTGAACCTACTACCCACCAGTTTGGTGACGAGCTTCGAGCGTACCCGGAGGCCTGCCAAGGTTTTGCCGGGACGGGGGCAGCCGCATCATTAGCCCACTTGCCGTTTTTGGAAGGTGTCATCCTTCCACACTGAGGAAGCAGAATAGCTCGACAACCAGCCCTGCGCATCAAGTCCAATCCGTTGATCCATGCCGTATGCATTATTCGATGCCAATACCAGTATGCCATAATTAGGATCTCACTGGCGTTGATCCTAATGTGCCGTATGACACAGCTTCTTTTGAACCACCTATGAGGTCAGGCGCTAGGTCACTTTTCCGCCACCTGGAGTGTTAGGAGACGAAGAAAGTGCCAACTGGTGGTTTCTCATTGGCGCTAGGAAAATAAGCTCTAGCTCCCACCTCCGTGAAAATAAGCTCTAGCTCCACCACCTGTGTGTGTGTGTGTGTGTGTGTGTGTGTGTGTGTGTGTGTGTGTGTGTGTGTGTGTGTGTGTGTGTGTGTGTGTGTGTGTGTGTGTGTGTGTGTGTGTGTGTGTGTGTGTGTGTGTGTTCTTTTTTTTTTTAATACGGGACGGAAAATCTGCAACCAGACACCTGAAGAACTCGGAGTGTGGGGATGAGGGTGCCAACTTCTCGACCCACTAAAACCCACCCGTGCCTTAAGCCCTGGACCCTACCAGGGACTACCTTTTGGTATTACCTCATCGTACATCGTGTTCCATAGCACCGGACCCAAGATCGAACCTTGTGGGACGTCTGCGATGATCTGGACACGTTTCTGGCCTACCTCTGTGGTGGACACCAGTACGCGATTCTGAAAATAGCTTCCCAGAATCTTGTACAGGTACCCAGGAACCTGAAGGCGTTGGAGCGAGTCAGCGATTGCCGCCCAAATGGCGCTATTGAACGCATTTCTCACGTCAAGGGTGTCCACTGCACAGTAGCGGACTCCTCGGCTCTTGCGCTGTATTGCCACCTCGGCCGTCTTAGTCTTAGTGGCATCCACCGTCGACTTCTCTTTACGGAAGCCAACTGATTATTAGACAGACCGCCTATACCCTCCGTGTATGTTGTCAGTCTGTTGAGGATTACCCTCTCGAGCCCTTACCCGCTGTATCCAACAGACATATAGGTCTATATGCCGATGGATCTCGTGGTGGCTTCCCTGTCTTTGGTAGCAACACTAGGGTCTGAATTTTCCAGGCGTCCGGGAAGACGCCGTCGTTCAGACACCTTTGCATCACCACCCTGAACATTTCGGAAGCCAGCAAGATAGCCGTCTTGATGGCCAGGTTCGGAATACCACCCGGTCTTGGAGCTTTGTTCACCTTTAGTGACTTTGCTATCGCAATGAGGTCCTCATTCGTCACCGTCACCTCGTCGCCGACCCCCGTTGTGCCGTTGTCAGTGCCCACGTGGTCATGGGTGTTCGGCTGAGCCGTCCACCCTTCCGTCGCTATGACAGCGTTAAGGTCTGGGATACTGGAACGCTGGTCATGGGACACATCTACGGCGGTGGGGGGGCAAAGACTTCGGTCGTAGCTTGGAAAGAGTCCCCCAACGATCACCGATCATGTATATATATATATATATATATATATATACTTATGTTTGATTTCACATTATTCACTTTTTAAAAAAAGAGTCTACTAAGTCCTGGAGCACAGGTTTTATTCATGATCTTAACTCTGAAACTATTCACTAAGTCCTGGAGCACAGGTTTAATTTACGATCTTAACTCTAGCACACACAAATCAATACTGAGATCTAACTTCCTCGCGACTCTAACTCGAACTTTCTCAATCCTCGCCAAAGACCAAATCAAGTAACCTAAATGCCTAATCTAAATTACTGAGGTCAGCTGGGAACATGCTGGCGCGATGTCTTCCATCCAGATGTCACGTTCGAGGTGTCCGGTTCCTACATCATTGATCGTTGATGCCTGGGAGTCTGCTGAGTCGCCTGTTCAGATGTTTACGCTGCACTTGTATGCTACGTTGTACTTGTAGTCTACTGGAGCGATGATCTGCAGCCTCGTGGGAACGATAATGATTATGATGATTAACGGCACATAACTCTCCCCTTCTTAGCTTGAACCGTCCCGGTTCAATTCAAAGTTGGGATGACCTCCGAGGCCTTCGATGATGCGATGGTACTTGTATTCGCATGAATATTTGAAGGTTTGATGATTATTTTTTTCCAGATCCTCTTAATCTGTGCCGTCAGGTACGTAGAAACTGCTATTAGTAGTACAATCCATACCAAATTTGTCCATGTTGTAACATTTTGAAGTTGATTTGTTGAGTGAATGTTGTCGATTCTTTTCCGATTTTCGATATGAAGTTCTTCTAAATACTGCGTATCCGTGAGAATTGTCTTTGATTTGTTGATTTTTACTGCTTGCAGAGGTAATATTTCAATAGCGTGTTCCACATTGAACTGAAGTTTTTCAAATGTCACATTGTTGATTTTTATAGAGCAGTTGTTGTAGATAATAAGAAACGTACCAGTTATGTTCTTTGGCCCGTATCCACAGTTATTTTCCAATCTGATTGGATTGATCGCATTTTTTATAAGTATATTGTTCTTGTCGATGGTTGTGATTTCATTGACACGGCTGTATTTCTGGAAAGGGCAATAACTGGGGTTTCCTCTTAGTAGTGTGTGGATACACTTATTAGTTGTAACATTTGTAATTTTGTGTAAATCGCAGATAATATTATCCTCTATACGATTGCAGGTTTCGTTCATAATGAATGTTGATTTACTACCTAGTACAGCATACGATGCATTTAGAAGGACTATCTCGCCATTAATAGGGAGATTTTCAATGATTACTTGCTCATAATGTTCATCCAAAAAACGTGGAATTTTTATAACGAATACGATTGATGAGCCATTGTAGTATGCTGCTGCCTCCAAATATTCGTAGACTTGGTCGTCGCTGAGTAATACAATTCCTTGTGTTTCCAATTTTCTTCTGATGATTTCGAATTCCTCGGGGTGGATTATGTCCGTAGCGATTATTCCCATTTTGGCCAGCTGGATTGACTCAAATATGGTGTCCAGATGCTTTTGAATGATGTCGAGGTTGAAAATGATCCGTTGAATTTGTAGAACTTGTTCCCAAGTGACTTGTATGTTGAAATTAGTCCCTAACTGATTCGTAAGTCTAGCTAAATCTATTGATTGCTTTTGAACTATTCTTGTCAAATTATTTAGTTTTTCTTGAAATTGATAATTTATTTTAACCTGTTTGTTGTTTTCTATTATAACGTTTTCATTAGACAGCTCTAGTTTTCTTATACAATCATTTATATTAATCAAATCATTATTATCTAAATTTCCAGTAACTGCTTTAATTATGCTGCCCAATACATTAATTGCTCTTTTCTGTTTTGATTCGTTCTTTTGCTTTGGAAGTAATCTTTTTAAAGTAGTTAAGGTCTGTTCATATTTTAGTTTTAAAATTTCAAACATTTCCTTCGAATTTTTATTAGAGCCTAACTTTATTATCAAGGAATTATATTGGTCTAACACTCTATCAAATATCCCTAGTTCAAGTGTCTGTAAAAGCAAATCATTTCCTGTTTTGATGTAGACTCTTCCATTTTTTATTGCTAGTACGCCAGGGTTGTTCTTCAGATCTAATATCTCTAGATGTGAGGATAATACGGGGAATATTGGGAGTAACAGTATCCAAAGGAACACCTTCATATCTGTGAACATAAGAAAAGAAAATTTAGAGAAATACTCTATATTATGGGCAAGTACCAGCAAAGCACTTGTTATTTTGAGTAATGTGCCAAATATCCTGTTTTTTTTTTTTTTTTTTTTTTTTTTTTTTTCGAGCAGCTGTACTTTGCTAGGACTTTTAGACATGGTATTTGTTCTGTTATTCCGGTGTTTTTCTTTTTCTTTTCAATTTTGACTTGTGAATTTTCCTTTCGTCTTCATCAAGTATATTCACATCCATATTTTCAGCTATTTTTATTTCTTTATAACGTTCTTGGTGCTTTAAATTATTCCTTTTTCTTTCATACATTGTATCGCCTGGGGCAAGTCTTACATGACTTTCTCTGTTACGATTAATTTTTTGATTTCTGAATTCTTTCTTGCTAATTCGCGTTCCTTAAATGTGTGGAACAATTTCTCCTTCAGTCGAATACGTTCGTCAAGATCATCAGGAAGAGTGTCACTGTTTCGGTAACCATAGAAAAGTTCTTTTGGGGTAATATTGGTTTGCGAATGTATGGAGTCGTTATAAATGGCAGTGGCTAAATTCATTCTTGCAGTTTCTGATAGATCTTTCGTTGATTCTTTATTTGACAGGATATTGTGTAATTCTCGGAGGGTGCGGTGAACGATTTCAACTGTACCATTTGACGATGATTGTCCCAAGCTTGTATAATGGTATTCTATCTGATTTTCTTCAAAAAATTCGCGAGCTGATACTGATGTAAAGGCTGTTTCCGAGTCCATGACTATAAGATTAGGTTTTCCTACAAGAGCTATGAATTTTGTCAATGCTTGTAAAATGTGTATTGCATTCCGTGTATGGATCGGAATAACTAATGCAAGTCTAGAAAATCTATCGCAAAAGGTGAGATAATTTTTCTTTCTGATTATAAAAATATCCATGTGGACAATTTCCAATGGTTTTGCAGGGGTCTGTGTCACGTTGTATTTCAGTTTGTATGGGTGCCGTTCATATTTACTTTTTTGGCATAATTTACATACGTTAATGAAACGAGTTACTTTTGATTTAACATTTGGAAAAAAGTATTTTGTTAAAATATGTTTGGTCGTCTCTAATATTCCTCTATGGTTACCGTTATGCTGTGCTGAGATAATTTGATCTTGTTCAATTTCCTCCGTAATGTCTTGCAACATTTTTTCTGTCCAAAATATTCTAAAGGTTTTTGCCCTAGCAAAATAGTTTTTATAGACTATTTGTAAATTGTTCAGTATATTTTGACTACAGTAAAGTCCATTGGCACAAGTAGGACTTGCAAAATTTTTCAAAATATTTATTAGGACTGCCGGACTAAAATGTGGTTTTTTAATAACAGTCCTATGGTAATTTCTGAATAATGTAGTCGATTCCCGACTATCTTCATTGGATTCTTCCAAAATAATTTGATTTTTAAATACGTTTAACGGTTTCTCTGTGCTAGGTATAAAGTCACCATCATCCGTATCAGCGGAGTGTTGAGTCATGCTACTTTCACTGGTGGCATGTATTTCAGCTGATGTTAAATTTTCTGACTCTATTCTCGATAGGGCATCTGCGTTCCTATTCAAAGTTCCTTTTTTATATGTTATATCAAATTCATATTCTTCTAATTCAAGTTTCATATTTAGAAGTTTGCGGTTCAAATCTTTCTTTTGCCTAAGCCATAACAAGGCTTTATGGTCAGTTCGCAATTGAAACTTTGTACCATAAATATAAGGTCGAAAATGTTTTACTGACCACACAATGGCAGCAAGCTCCTTTTCGGTTGCTGACCAATTGCATTCCGTGTCATTTAGTGTTCGCGATGCATACGCAATTGGATGTTCTTTTGAATCTTCAAATTTTTGCGAAAGAACAGCACCAAGTGCAAAATCGCTAGCGTCCGTTTCAAGGATAAACGGCTTATCAAAGTCTGGATATCGTAAAATAGGGTCAGATGTTAACAATTGTTTACAGTCATTGAAACAATCTTTGAACTCATCGTGATGAACAATTGTTGTTCCTTTCTTCAAGCACTTTGTCAAAGGTTTTGTGAGTTTTGCAAAGTCTTTTATGAATTTTCTATAATACCCAAGGAGTCCTAGAAATCCCTTGATTTGCTTTGTTGTTTTTGGTAAGGGCCATGACAAAATTTTTTCGATTTTATTAGGATTGGGTTTAATTCCATTTTCTGTAACAATGTGACCGAGAAATTCGCATTGTTTTTGTAAAAATTCGCATTTATCCAGCTGAATTTTCAAATTAGCTTCAATCAATCTTTTCAAAACTTTATTAAGGTTATCCAGGTGTTGTTGTAAGGAATTTCCAAAAATAATTATATCATCAAGATAGACAAGGCAGCATTTTCCGATGAGGTCCCCTAATATACAGTTCATTGCGCGTTGAAATGTAGCTGGCGCGTTTTTTAATCCGAAGGGCATTCGAATGAATTCAAAATGACCCTTTTCGGTACTAAAAGCTGTCTTTGATCTATCCTTAGGATCCACTTCTATTTGGTGGAAGCCTGATTTAAGATCCAGTGTGGTGAAGTAAACACTTCTTCCCAACTTATCCAGAATTTCTTCCATATTAGGAATTGGAAATTTGTCATCGATGGTCTTTTCGTTTAATTTACGATAATCGACCACAATTCGCCACTTTTTCCTTCCACTAGCATCGTCCTTTTTTGGAACTATCCAAATAGGCGATGTCCAGGGTGAAATTGAATTTTGAATAATTCCATCTGCGAGCATTTCGTTTATTTGTTTTTCTACCTCAGGTTTGTGAATGTGAGGGTACCGGTATGTTTTCGTATGAATAGGAATATTATCTACAGTTCGAATTCGGTGCTTTGTTGACGCGGTGCACGAGAGTTTTTCCTCAGCTTTTTGAATAATGTGTATGTTTTTCTTTAAGATTTTAACTAATGCTGATTTTTCTTCGTAATTAAGATGCCCTATTCGAATCAGTTTCTCCAATTCCTCATATTGTGATGAGTTTTCGGCTTGAAAATTGGATTGATTTGAATTTATTTCTCTTAGTTCATCTATTTTTTTTATATTTATCGGTTCTACCCAATTAAATGCAATGTCTTTTCCACGGTTCGTCGCCAATGATAAAATAAATCCATTTTTGGCAGAATAAACACCTGGAGGTATTGAAATATCTTTGAGTTTTAGTGTTTTGTCCAAGAAAACGTCACCATTTTGTTCGCAGACCGGAATTTTTATGAATTTTGCAGAATTCTCATTTATCACTACATCAGGAGGTCCCATTTTTCTGATTTCCAATTTAACTGATTTTTTTGGAAATATTAGAACATTTTTCCCTATATCTAAAACAGCGTGCAATTGTGACAAGGTCTCGTAGCCCAATATGCCATCAAAAAAGCTATGAAATTTGAATAAATAAAAAGGAACATCTTTTTTTATACCAAAAATTTGCGTGACAAATTTTTGTGAGGATTCATGTTTACCACTGCTATTTGAAATCTTTATTGTTTTACATGATATTCTTTTCGAATCTGGAACTAGATGTGGTGAAATAAAATTTTTATTAGAACCGCTATCGATCAGAATTTTTGCTTTAATGCCTGATGGAAAGTTTATAACTGTATATGGTAGTCCATTTTTTGAATTCACCTCAGAGTTTCTTTGGAACCTACAATTTGAAAATTTACTTCTTCATAATCATCCGATTCATTTTCGCTAACGTCTGTGTTATTTTCAATTTCCTTTTCCTCTTCTGCATCATGGTTGTTAATTCTCGACCTAAGCGAAGGGTCAATTTCCATAGGAGTTACTTTACGTCTATCGGAGGGTGGTTTAGATTTTCCTTCATAATGTGTTTGATTTTCCGTTTTTGTGAATTGTTTATTAAATGTTTGTCTATTTTTGTTCTGTGTTTGTTCGTAAGCCTGAGTTTGTTTTTTGGTATGTTCCGCATTTTGGAATTTGCACAAAAATGCATAAGCACTTTCCAAGTCGTCTGGTTTAGAGGCTTGGGCATATCCAAAATATTGCTTATTCAAGCCGTTGATAAACGCTGCCAAGCACTCTTGGTCTAAAAAGTCGTTTATTGCCTCCCAATGGTTGCTATATAGTTGTCTCTGCTTAGCCAGAGATTTCATGTTTTGCACTATTTCTTTCGTGCGTTTGTAGTACATGTGGAGAGAATCCTCCAT
Source organism: Aedes koreicus (assembly GCA_024533555.2). Lineage (NCBI taxonomy): Eukaryota > Metazoa > Arthropoda > Insecta > Diptera > Culicidae > Aedes > Aedes koreicus. The sequence goes on along the minus strand of JAHHFK020002446.1, from coordinate 349,897 downwards.
TTTTAGTGACCACAATTGGGTCTGATATGTTGCCATATCATTTTTGTCGCCATAGATTGCACGTAATATTTCTGCAACCTCGACAAAAGTTGTAGGGTTCCCGTTTACACAAATAGTATCTCGGGCTTTCCCTTCAATTTTGTTTATTATTGTTTGCTCGTAGATGCTAAAAACATCTACAGCCACTCTCTCTCTAAACAGATTGAGAGTTCTTTCTGCTGTTGACAGCCAAGCACTTAATTGCTTTTTATTCCCATCGTATATGGGGACTGTCTTGATTGGGTCCGGAATACGAAAGATATCCGGTTGCCTTGCAGGTGCTGCAACGACAGCATTTCCTGCATGATTATTTTGATGCTGCAGCTGTTGCTGGTCAGCTCGCAGCTGTGCATTTTCGAACTGGAGCGCATTTACACGCTGCTCTAGCCCGTTAAGTGTGTTATACATAGCTTGCAGGTCAAATCCTTCAGCCATGGTTAATTTTTTGTTAAATTTTAAGGCTTTAACTTTTGGAAACGGCCTTAATTGAGGCATACAATTGAATAATAAGGAAATAAAATTCGCTTACCGAATCTGTTTGTTCTCCCAATCTTGAATGGCTGAAGCCAACCGCACAGAAGAAACGTTGTTGAAGTCGGACGTCACAAATCACCTACGGAGCGAGGGATGGCTGCAAATTCTCGATGAATCTTTCACCGGGCGTCTGATGCTACAGGATCGAGCACAATCGCACTAACACTTGGCACAGTGGTTCTTCAGTAAAAGCACGTAATTTCAGTGCTACGGATTGAGTCACTAATTTCACTTGCCCTTATTGTTCCGCTGTTTAAGTGCACTCACGTTTGTTTCAACAAAGTTTTTCTTCGCGTAGAAAGGGCCTAAACGACTGCGCCACTTATGTTTGATTTCACATTATTCACTTTTTAAAAAAAGAGTCTACTAAGTCCTGGAGCACAGGTTTTATTCATGATCTTAACTCTGAAACTATTCACTAAGTCCTGGAGCACAGGTTTAATTTACGATCTTAACTCTAGCACACACAAATCAATACTGAGATCTAACTTCCTCACGACTCTAACTCGAACTTTCTCAATCCTCGCCAAAGACCAAATCAAGTAACCTAAATGCCTAATCTAAATTACTGAGGTCAGCTGGGAACATGCTGGCGCGATGTCTTCCATCCAGATGTCACGTTCGAGGTGTCCGGTTCCTACATCATTGATCGTTGATGCCTGGGAGTCTGCTGAGTCGCCTGTTCAGATGTTTACGCTGCACTTGTATGCTACGTTGTACTTGTAGTCTACTGGAGCGATGATCTGCAGCCTCGTGGGAACGATAATGATTATGATGATTAACGGCACATAACTATATATATATATATATATATATATATATATATATATATATATATATATATATATATATATATATATATATATATATATATATATATATATATATATATATATATATACTTGATTTCAAAACCCCCCACATGCCAAATTTGATTCGATTTGCTTGATTGGTTCTCGAGTTATGAAGACATTTGTGTCTCATGTGAGCCCCGCTTCCTGAGAGAGTATGGGTCTCAAACAATCATAAGAACCTTCCCCAGCCCCAAAAACCCCTTCATATAAATTTTCACGTTGGTCGGTTCAGACAGACAGAAATTTATTTTTATGTATATAGAAATCTAGTTTCCTAAAACCCCAATTTGCTAAAAGTGGTTTCATTTACTTGATTAGTTCTCGAGTTATACAGAAATTTGCTTTTTATTTGTATGGGAGCCCCCCCTGCCCCCCTTCCGAATGGAGAGGGGTATTGAACTGCCATAGAAACATTTGTTGCCTCCAAAAACCTCAACATGCCAAATTTGGTTTCATTTGCTTCATTGGCTCTCGAGTCATGCTAAAACATTTCATTTTTATGGGAGTCTCCCTTTCCAGAAGGCGGAGGGGTCTCAAACCACCTAAGAAATATTTATTTCCTTCAAAAACCTCCACCTGCCAAATATGGTTCCATTTACTTGATTTGTTGTCGAGTTATGCAGAAATTCGTGTTTCATTGGTATGGGAGCCCCACCCCCCTACCAGAGAGAGAAGAGGGGTCTCAAACTACCGTAGAAACATTTATTGCCTTTAAAATCCCCGCATGCCGAATTTGGTTCCATTTGCTTTATTAGATCTAGAGTTATAAAGAAATTTCAGTTTCATTTGTATGACAGCCCCCTTTCTAGGAGAGGGGAGGGGTCTCAAACCACCATAGAAACATTTTTCGCCTCCAGAAAACCCCACATGCCAAATTTGGTTCCATATGCTTGATTAGTTCTCGAGTTATGCACAAATTTGTGTTTCATTGGTATGGGAGCCCCACCCTCCCTACCACAGAGAGAGGAGGGGTCTCGAGCTACCGTAGAAAAATTTATTGCCTTTAAAATCCCCGCACGCCAAATTTGGTTCCATTTGCTTTAATAGATCTAGAGTTATAAAGAAATTTCAGTTTCATTTGTATGACAGCACCCCTTCTAGGAAAGGGGAGGGGTCTCAAACCACCATAGAAACATGTTTCGCCTCCAGAAAACCCCACATGCCTAATTTGGTTCCATTTGATTGATTAGTTCTTAAGATATGCAGAAACTTCTGTTTCATTTGTATGGGAGCCTCCCTTTCTAGAGAGGGGAGGGGTCTCAAACTACCATAGAAACATTTCTTGCCTTTGAAACCTTCTGCATGCTAAATTCGGGTTTTTTTTGTTTAAATAGTTCTCGAGTTATGCAGAAATTTGTGCTTCATTTGTATGAGAGCCCCCCTTTCCAGGGAAGGGAAGGGTCTCTTACTATCTTAAGAACCTTCCCTGGCCCCAAAAACCCCTGCATACAAATGTTCAAGCCGATCGGTTCAGTAGTCTCCGAGCCTATTATTTAGGGTCAGACAGACAGACAGACAGAGAGAAATCCATTTTTATATGGATATATATATATATATATATATATATATATATATATATATATATATATATATATATATATATATATATATATATATATATATATATATATATATATATATATATATATATATATATATATATATATATATATATATATATATATATATATATATATATATATATATATATATATATATATATATATATATATATATATATATATATATATATATATATATATATATATATATATATATATATATATATATATATATATATATATATATATATATATATATATATATATATATATATATATATATATATATATATATATATATATATATATATATATATATATATATATATATATATATATATATATATATATATATATATATATATATATATATATATATATATATATATATATATATATATATACATATATATATATATAAATATATATATTTAAATATATATATATATATATATATATATATATATATATATATATATATATATATATATATATATATATATATATATATATATATATATATATATATATATATATATATATATATATATATATATATATATATATATATATATATATATATATATATATATATATATATATATATATATATATATATATACATATAAATATATATAAGTTTATATACACTGAAGTTTTTTTTACGCGTTTTTATACGCGTTTTTTTTTAACGCGGTTTTTTTAACGTGGTCCGCGTTAAAAAAAACGCGTTATTTCAAAAAACGACGTAAAAAAAGTCAAGGAAATAAAAATTATATTTCATATTCATATTCAAAGAATATGGTCATAAAAATGTATTGGTGGTGGAAGAACATGGTTCCAGTTACATTGGCCATCGGGAATCTGCTACAAATGGATAGAGGTTGTTAATTCTATGTGTGAGCAAAACAGTCCAGAGTAGTTTGATTGAAGGTTGAACCCCTGCTTATTCAAGAAAATAAAACTCACTCCGAAAAAAAACCATAAACGTGCCAGTTATATTAAATTTTCCTTCCTTAGTTGCAAGCGTAGCAGCGCACGCACCGGGTTCAGCTAGTATATATATATATTTATATATATATATTTATATATATATATATATATATATATATATATATATATATATATATATATATATATATATATATATATATATATATATATATATATATATATATATATATATATATATATATATATATATATATATATATATATATATATATATATATATATATATATATATATATATATATATATATATATATATATATATATATATATATATATATATATATATATATATATATATATATATATATATATATATATATATATATATATATATATATATATATATATATATATATATATATATATATATATATATATATATATATATATATATATATATATATATATATATATATATATATATATATATATATTTAATATATATATATATATATATTTATATATTAATACATTTAGCGAAAGAAGAAAGATCGTTCGATCCAGCGCTCCGTTATTTTGGAAGATTTATGAGAGTGCGATCCTTGGAAATAATTAGTTTTTTTTCTCAAAATCTATTCACTTCAGTGAAAGGAGTGAATGTGAGTTTTTTTTTCTAAGAAGGCAGTGTGGTTTTCCAGTGAAATAAGAAAATCAAGCAGTGCTCGCTGGCGAATTATCATCCCGCTCATTTTCGCTTCATCTCCGCGTGGTGACGCTAACCAGCGATACACTACTACATCGCCAACGGTCATCCGACATCGTCGAGCGAGTGCACCCGAAGGCGATCGGATACACCCGTGCACCCACGCAGCGCACCGCTCCCCGCTGCCCGCATAGAAGTGCGACGTTCAGGCATACGGTGCGTCAGCAGCAGCAGCAACAGATCAGTAATATTAGTTAAGTTTTTTTTTTTTCCTCTGTCTCTCATCCCACTAGAGTTTAGCGTTAATTTGTGTGTGTTCCTGTTTTGTGTTTGTGTGTGATTTAAATTTTTGGGGGAGTCCAACGCTCCCACCAGTAAGGCAAATCGTGCATGTTGAAGAGGTTTCTTCGAAATGGACGGTTTGGCTGAAAAAGTGCCTTTGCCACCTGATGATGGGGAGGCACAAACAAAATTTCGACCGCGATCGTATCCAATGGACTCGGTCGGTCCATGGGTTGTCTACTTTCAGCCCAAAATCAAACCTCTGAATGTATACCAAATAACTACTGATTTGACGAAGCGATTTTCAGCCGTGACAGAGATCACGAAAGTTAAATTTAATAAACTCCGTGTTGTCGTCTCTAACCTGAAGCAGGCTAATGAGATTGCTTCCTCCCAGCATTTTACACTGGAATATAGAGTTTATATTCCAGCTCGTGATGTGGAGATTGTAGGAGTGGTCACAGAGGCGAGTCTGTGCACTGAAATTTTGGAGAAGCGGGCGGTTGGCCGATTCAATAACCCTCTGCTCCCCCCAGTTCAGATACTGGAAGTAAGAAAATTAGTTAAAATGTCGCACAGCGAGGGTAAGAAAAAAGTTACCCCCACAGACTCGTTTCGGGTGACCTTTTCTGGCTCTGCCCTTCCTCACTACTTAGAACTGGACAAACTTCGGCTACCTGTGCGGTTATTTGTACCCCGGGTAATGATCTGCCAAAACTGCCAGCAGATGGGGCATACGGCCTCCCATTGCGGCAATAAAGCACGCTGCTCAACTTGCGGGGAGAAACATGAGGCTGGTCCCTGTGCAGATAACACACTAAAATGCGTTTTCTGCAAGGGAAGGGGGAGGAGCTCTCTCGTCATGCCCGGCGTACAAACAACGCGGGGAAAAATTGGAACGTTCTCTGAAACAACGTTCAAGGCAATCTTTTGCAGAAATGCTTAAGAAAGCCTCGCCACCCGATGTCAATACAAATCCTTTTGCTCCTCTGTCAGATGACGAGTCTGATTCGGACTTGCTTGAGGAGGGGACATCTTTCAGTTTTCCGGAAGGTGCTTCGCGGAAGCGAAGACGCATCCGAGCAGGGAAAGTAGCTGAACAGAAGCCACATGCCCAATTCAAAGAGCAGTGTAAAGAAGGATAATCCGAATCCTCCTGGTTTTCGAAGTGCCAACTACACACAGGATTTCCCATCTCTCCCGGGGACATCCAAAACCCCTGATGCCCCGATTTTAAGAACAGAAGCCCCCTCTTCATCTGGGTTGTTCTCATTTGATGATATTGTGGAAGGTATTTTCAAGTACCTCGAAATATCTGACCCTCTTAAAAGCATTGTTATGGCAATGCTTCCCACTGTGAAAACCTTTTTGAAGAAATTAACATTAAAGTGGCCCCTCCTTGCAGCTATCATTTCCTTCGATGGATAATTTTCCAAATGAGGTCGGGGATTTGATCACTGTTCTGCAGTGGAATTGTCGAAGTCTTATTCCTAAATTGGAATCATTTAAATTTTTAGCTCACAATATCGGTTGTGATGCATTTGCTCTTTGTGAAACATGGCTTTCACCCGAAATCGATCTTCCGATTCACGACTTCAACATTATTCGGCTTGATCGTGAGGATTCACGTGGAGGAGGAGTACTTTTTGGGGATCAAAAAGTGCTACTCCTTCTATAGAGTGAATTTTCCTCCAATTCCAGGTATTGAAGTTGTCGCATGTCAGGCTGTTATTAAAAATAAAAGCCTTTGCATTGCTTCCGTTTATATTCCTCCTAGAGCCTCAATAAACCAAAAACAACTTTCAGATATTTGTTCGGTTCTTCCTGCTCCGCGGTTGATCATGGGAGATTTTAACTCTCACGGTACAGGCTGGGGAGAACTGTACGATGACAACCGGTCTTCTTTGATATATGACCTCTGTGACAACTTCAATATGACCGTTCTCAACAATGGAGAAATTACACGCTTGGCTGGTCCATCCTCACTTGGCAGTAGGTTAGACCTCACACTTTGCTCGAATTCATTATCGTTGGACTGCACGTGGAATGTGATCCAGGATCCAGTGATCATTTGCCTATTAAAATTTCGGTTGCCACCGGGCTCACTCCGGCGGAATCCATCAACGTCACGTATGATCTAACTCGTTACATCGATTGGACAAGGTTCAAGACAGCAATAGATGAAGCCGTAACAACGGAAGAAGGGCTTCCACCGCTGGATGAATATAACTTCCTCTCCAACCTGATTTTGGAAAGCGCGCTACAAGCTCAAACTCGACCAGTTCCAGGAACGTCATTTCGCAGGAAACCTCCTTCCCCATGGTGGGATCCGCAATGCACCGAGGTTTACCGCAAAAAGTCCGACGCGTTCAAAGTTTTTCGTAGACGTGGAACACCTGAGCACTTCGAAAGGTACACGGCTCTCGAACGAGAATTTAAGAGCCTCATCAAGGCCAAGAAACGCGGTTACTGGCGACAATTCGTGGACGGGCTATCGCGTGAAACGTCGATGAATACCCTTTGGAATACGGCGCGAAGATTGCGTAACAGAATTACGAACAACGAGAACGAGGAGTATTCGGACCAATGGATCCTCAAGTTCGCGCGAAAAGTTTGTCCAGATTCTGTGCCTGCACAAATGTTTCCTCGCAAAACCACGAATTCGATAGATGAGATCAGCCAACCCTTTTCAATGGTAGAACTCTCTCTCGCACTCCTTTCGTATGGCAATACGGCTCCAGGGGCTGATAGAATCAAGTTCAACTTGCTTAAGAACCTTCCAGACGTCGCTAAGAGGCGCATGTTGCACTTGTTTAATCAGTTTCTGGCTCTCAACATTGTACCGGATGACTGGAGACGGGTGAGAGTTATTGCCATTCAAAAACCTGGTAAACCCGCGTCAGACCACAACTCCTATCGACCCATCGCGATGTTATCCTGCATTCGAAAGTTGTTGGAGAAAATGATCCTCTTCCGTCTGGACAAATGGGTTGAGACGAACAACCTGCTTTCAGATACTCAATATGGTTTCCGTAGGGGTAAGGGAACGAACGACTGCCTCGCGTTGCTTTCCACAGAGATTCAGTTAGCTTTTGCTAAAAAAGAGCAAATGGCTTCTGTTTTCTTGGATATCAAGGGGGCTTTTGATTCAGTATCTGTTGAAGTTCTCTCAGATAAACTCCACGCTTGTGGTTTTTCACCATTAATGAACAATTTTTTATACAATTTGCTGTCAGAGAAACATATGAGCTTTTCTCATGGAAACTCTACAGCTTCTCGATTTAGCTACATGGGTCTCCCCCAGGGATCATGTTTAAGCCCCCTTTTGTATAATTTTTATGTCAAAGACATTGACGGTTGTCTGAGTGAGAATTGTACGTTGAGACAACTTGCAGATGACGGCGTAGTGTCTGTCACTGGACCCAATGGGGTCGATCTGCAAGGACCCTTACAGGATACCTTAGACAATTTGTCTACTTGGGCTCTAGAGCTAGGTATCGAATTCTCTACGGAGAAAACTGAGTTGGTTGTTTTTTCTAAGAAGCATAACCCTGCACAACCGAAGCTTCAAATTTTGGGTACACCGATAACTCATTCTATGTCATTTAAATATCTTGGGGTCTGGTTCGATTCAAAGTGCACCTGGAGATCCCACATTGAGTATCTGAAGCGAAAATGCCAGCAAAGCGTCAACTTTCTCTGCACAATTACCGGGACCTGGTGGGGAGCTCATCCACAAGATCTTCTAACGTTGTACCGGACAACGATTTTGTCGGTTATGGAATACGGTAGTTTTTGTTTTCAGTCAGCGGCTCGGTCGCACTTCATTAAACTGGAACGTATTCAGTATCGGTGTCTTCGTATCACGTTAGGTTGCATGCACTCGACTCACACCATGAGTCTTGAAGTGCTGGCTGGCATGTTGCCACTCTCGGATCGGTTTTCAGAATTATCTCTCCGGCTCCTCACCAGGTGTGAAGTTATGAACCCCCAGGTGATCGAAAATTTTGAGAAGCTCCTTGAGTTGAATCCTCAAACCCGCTTCATGACTTTGTACCATTTGTACATAACACAGGATGTCAGCCCTTCGCTGAATATTCCCAATCGTGTTTGCTTCTCCGACTTCGGAAATTCGGTTCATTTTGATTTATCCATGAAGCAGGAGCTTCGTGGAATCCCAGAGCATCATCGTCCTATGATTGCTCCGGTGATATTTGCTGCAAAGTTTGGCCTAGTTGATTCCGCCAAAACGTTTTTCACTGACGGGTCTTTGATAAAGGACTCCGCTGGCTTTGGTGTATACAATGCAAATTATAGCGTCGCTCGTAAACTTCAAGCACCTTGTTCTGTTTTTGTCGCGGAATTGGCAGCAATTCATTTTTCTTTAGAGACTGTTGCCTCTTTTACACCGGATCAATACTTCATTATCACGGATAGTCTTAGTTCTATAGAGGCTATTCGCTCCTTGAGGCCAGTAAAGCACACCTCTTATTTTCTTATGAAAATACGAGGTCTTCTAAGTGCTTTATCTTCACGTTCTTTTATTATCACCTTTGTGTGGGTCCCTTCTCATTGTTCGATTACTGACAATGAGAAAGCGGACTCGCTTGCAAGGGTGGGCGCTATGGAAGGCGATATTTATGACCGACAAATCGCCTTCAACGAATTTTTCTATATTTTTCGTCAGATATCACTCGATAGCTGGCAGTATAAATGGAGTAAAGGAGATTTGGGGCGATGGCTACATTCTATCACTCCTAAGGTGTCTAAAAAATGTTGGTTCAGGGGATTGGATGTGGGTCGAGACTTCATTCGTGTCATGTCTCGCCTCATGTCCAATCATTATTCTTTAAACGCTCATTTGTTCCGTGTTGGGCTGGGAGATAGCAATCTCTGTGAATGTGGACAAGGTTACCAGGACGCAGATCACGTAATTTGGTATTGTGCTGAGCATCGTGGAGTCAGATCT